>JAUZNC010007229.1:0-10848 GCA_034780395.1 Vannuccia rotundouncinata | reverse complement strand
ATATGATATATGATATATGTAATAGAATGTAATTTTAATTAAAATAATTATTGCGAATTAAAACATTACTATATAGGTACTATATATTATCCTATAACAATTATTATTTCAATAGAATATAAATATTAATAAATATGAAATATATAATCTTTTAAAACTCTTTTCTATAAATCTATTTAAAACTAACTTTGTAAATAGAACATTAATATTTTGAAGGATTTTTAAGTAAACAATAGCTGTTTGTGTCATAAACTGTTTTCACAAGATTTTTATAACAGTTGTTTGGTTTATTTTAAGCGTGCGTGTTGATATCTACAGCGATTATTTACTCTAATGTTTATTATACATATTGACTAAGCGTGACTTCGAAATTTTGAAGATATTTTGTAAATTATATTGTACGACTCAAAAATGACTTATTATAAATATATAATTTTTATACGAAGCAGTGACACTTTAGTTTGAAAGAAATATATTCGGCGAATGATTAAATTTCTTAAATGTAATGCTATATATAATTTAATATTTCTTTTAACGTTTTAACCATAGTTGTTTTACACATTTTATAATAAGTTGTAATACTTTCATTTTTAGTAAATCAGAATCCTATATTAAATTAAGCATATCTCTATAATATTGAACAATATTAAACCTAAAAAAATACTTATTTGTTTTCTGTATTTCCAGTTTTTAATTACTCCTAATTTGCTTCATATTCTAAAATTTGATATAAATAATGTCATTTGATATGAAAACAGAAACCAGAATAGCTACTTAGTTTAGTAAAACTAAGAAGTTCGTAGATTAGTTTTAAGGTCTTTCTTCTCTATATTAAGTAAAGTGAAAATAAAAATGATAGCTTTGAAGTAGTTTTATATAGTATAAAGAAAGTAGAGCAACTTTTTCGAATTTTAAAAATAAATGTCTATAGTTATTAATTATATATTTTAAAAAATTGTACACACAGAAAATAATAATAAAAGGAAAAAATATTTTTTAAATTTATCTATTGTTATGGTAACACCCTTTTCAATAGTAAACTTCCCCTATAGGTATTCTTATGACAGATATAATCAATAGTTAACCAGAATCTATAAAAATATAGAGATTGTATTCTTTAACTCATATCATGCATGAAGTAAAATATGATTAAAATAAACTTACCATTCGAATATTGTTCTATGTTAAATAAAAAAGGTGGATAAATAACAAACACGCAGTTTTATTATATAAATTTTTTCAATAAAGCCGTTTTTAAGATTAAACGTAATATAGTCTAACTTAAATTGCCTCGATTACGAATCCGCGAATAAGACTCTCCTGATTGGCTGAAATACTTCTCAAATCATAAAATTATACTTCTCTCTTAAACGAATGAAGTTAATTAATCATTAATTTATACAATAGTTTTTAACAAGTTTACATGATAAATGCAAATTATAATAAATGTAATTAATGTATATTAAATATATATTATAAAATATTATTTATAAATAAATACACTATTTCGTAAATTATCTTTGTTAGAAACTATATGTAATTAAAAAATAATTATTTTATTGAAAAATATTTTAATGCATACATGCCACCTTAGATAAATTATTATATTATTTGAATATTGTAAGTAAGACGATTTTAGAAAAATAATGTTTATTTTATAATTTATAATTTAGAACATTGAATATATATATATTTGTTAAATTATGTTTACACCTTTGAATGTAGGGTAAGTCTCTGTAGGGATCACACATTTTGGTATTTTCCGTTTCCAATACGGTTATTTAGTATTGAGAATAAAATAAAAAAGATTTATATATTAAAAGGTGTGAATATATTTAACGAAACCATGTTTTAAATTTCAGTTCATTTGGATAGAAATTAAAAGTTTTAGGGCCTCATTTTATAATTTTCTTATTTATTTATTATTAGACTTAATTTTTATTTAAAAAAATTATTGATAGTAATTATTTATACTTGACAATCAAACGTTAAGGGAACAATAAGTGTCTTATAAACTTCTTGTGATCATTATATACACTTTCCTATATTACGAATGGAAACGTTTTGTTTGGTAACAGATTTCTGATTCTAAGAAATTATGTATATATAAATAAGAACTCTTTCTGTATAAAAAAATACAAAAAGTAAAACAATACTTTGTGTCATACTGAAATCTTGAAGTTTCTTCATATCAAATACTAATTTAAAATATCGATATGGTTCTGTAAAAGTTTTAATGGAATAGAGAGATGCATACCATACTCATTGAATCAATATAAAATATTTATATAAAACGTTTGATTCTAAAACTAAAGATTATATTCATCTATAAATTAAATGATTTTAAGTGCCAACCATTTAATAAATGTTATCCAAATTTTCCCCATATTGATTGTATTATTTATTAAAAAATTATTATATTACATACTACTAACAAAAACACAAAGTAAAAAAACACAAAATTATGTAAATTAATAAGAAGTAAAATATTTATATTCTTCCGTAATTAAATGATTCCTGTTTTTTGTATATTTAAAAAATAACTATTTTTATAAAAGTTCGATTATACACATTAAAGAAAATAGTTTTTGGAAGTGATTTGTCCTTTAGGTTAAAGTTATTTTGTATAATAATACAACCAATATAAAATGTTTGCAAAGTCACAGAATAATATAAATATATTTGTCTGTTTAAAACAAATGATTGTAATAAAGCCAGAATGATACATAGGAGTATTACATAGTATTCAAAATTTAAGATTGTCATAATATTCGATATGTATAGTCAAAATGATAACACAAAAATATATAAATCAAAGCAATAAGAAATAAGATAATAATAATATAGTTATATGATTATATAGCAGTATGAGTATAATAATATCACAAAATGTAATAACATACGATATTAGAAAATGTAATTAGAAATTAAAAGATTTGCATGACTGAACAATATTAAAGTAGAATATAACGATGTAAAATAAAACATTACAACTAAAATACTGACATGTGAAGAATGAATACTAGACAACCAGATAAATACTAAATATAAGTTCTTTATATCCGATAAAGAATTAATACAACTGAACGAAGCGTGATTGTATAAATATACGTTTTAGCATAACAAAGGTAGTAGACTTGAGGATTAGTTACATGTTTGAAGAAACTTCGGCTTCTGATTGACGACGATTTCGTTAATTTGTGGTATCTCGGAAGAATCTGAAAACACATTACAAGAGATTATCATCCAAAATCACACACTTATATAAATGTTTTATAACTGAAAGAGCCGTCGAACATGTTACAATATGTGTTGTATTTATAAATTATCGAAATCGCTGAATGTTGATATTATTTAATTGGATACGTATACAGTATACTGTTTATATATAACCAATTTTTATTATTTATAAAATATGAGTTAATAATTTGAATATATAATATTTATTTATAATATATTCTGTAAAATAATAATTTGTTTAAAATAATTTATAAAATATTAATTACAACAACAACAAAAGTTGTTTAACAGTAATAATTATTTTATCATTGAAAAAATTATAGGATATGATAATTACATTTTTTAGATTTACTAGAAATCTCATAATTCAGTACAATGGCGTAGGAAAATATTTGATATTGGGGGGCTCAACATGGCTACGCGGTCAGTTTGAGGCTTAGAATGCAGGAAAAGAGATGATAGGAAGTGTATAGGGGTATATATAGAGTCGAAATGCAAGTGTCTACGCAGCATATGAGGCTTAATAGCACCAAATTGTTTTACATGGCACACAAGCGAAACTCCATATTAGTGTTGCCCCCAACCTCCCTTGATTGTATCCAAGTTTCCAATACAAAGATAATAATAAATTGAAATATCATCTGAAGCTTTCTCAGCCCCCCGCTTCCTACGCTACTGCTCAGTATGTAAAATTAAAAGTATTTCAGATATTAATATTGTAGTCAAGAAGTGGCTATATTTTACCTCCACTGTTGACAGCACACATGACACACTGTCCACAATAGTCGTCCTTGGTTGCGCTGGTACAGTTGGAGTACAGGACAGACGATGAGACATCACCACACGAAGAGCAGTAGTCCTCTGACTTGCTCGGCGCCTTTGTGTTTCTCTCACGACTATGCGGAGAGATGCGAGGGCATTGGCTGATCAGACCGGGCCGAATCTTAAATCTATCCGGGTCGGTCTCACGATCCCAGCGGCGGGTGTCAAGATGAACTTGAATCATGTGTTGAGCCTAAAATATCATCAAGGATATAGAATAACCTTGGCTTAGGATGTGGATATATTGAATAGAACAGTTATAGGATAATGATGGAATAAAAATAAATATGATATTGTCAAGAATTTTTTATTTAATTGGATATTGATCGAAATGATTTCCAGACAATCAAAGAAAATTTGACAACATCAAATATACGCTATTAAATTTTCACAGTTTTAGTATTTTAATAACAGAATAAATCGATTTGAATAAGAAATCATAAAAATGTGTTAAATATTCGGTTATTCAATAACATAAAACAAAGTTATAAATAGTAGTCTAGTAATCTGTAACTTCAGAACAAACCTTTTGCTGGTTGTACAGTTGACTAAGTTTCACTTTTTCTTCAGATAGAGAAATATCGTCCTTAATTCTCTGAGATGCAGTAGATCGGGCAAACATGGGAAGGGACATTTGGTATTCTTGACTGATTTGTTCAAATAAGTCTGATTCTACGGGGCTGCACCTATACAATAATATTTTTTACAGATATATGTATTCCAAAAGGCTGCATAGATTACAAATTCAATATTCCTAGATTGTATGTATATGAAAAAATGTTTCAATAAAGTAGGTACCTATTCAAAATGTTTAAAAAATTGCATTTTGAGTCAAACATTAAAATAATTGATTACAAGTTTATAATCAATTAATTTCGATCTATTGTACTTATTATTAAATACAATATATATAATTTTAGTATTATAAAATAATATTAATAATTTTTAGTATAAAATAATGATATAGAATAAAAATGTAGATGAAACATTTAGCAAGCATAATTAGGATATTAATAAAATAAACCAATTTTCTAAATTCTTTGACAGGTACACTTAATTCTCATAAGAAGTCACTGTAATTAATTTTATTTTTCCCTATTTAAGACAGTCAGGTAGTTTTACTATTACCAAATTCACAAAAGGTTTCACATTATAATGTTTCATTTACATTGTTGTATTTAAATTCCTTTTATAAACTTTGATAAATTTGGTTGGAAATAAAAAAATTAATACAAGTACCATTAAATACATTACATAATGATACAATTGTGAATGTATATTTTTAAATATATAGTAAGTTCCTAAACATTAGCTTTGCTTCCTGTTTTAACTTACGCTTGACCTGTTAACATTTCATGAAGATATTGAAGCAGAATTTCTGCTGCACCAGTTTTACAGTGCATTGTTCCATAGACGTAATCTTTTGGAATTGGTAACTCTTTTTTCTCAATAAACTGGAATATAAAAAATGGTAAGTTGGTTATGACACAATCATATTGTAGTGTATAATTTAGTACATATCAATTATTAATTTTTATTATAATTTTTAAAGAATTATTGTCCACAACATAATCAAGAAATTTTTTAATAGTTATGTAGTATGTTCATATAATCATTTTACATGTATTTTTCTGTTATATATTTCTACAACAAAAATATTTTATAATGATACTCTCTAGAATAATTTTTTATAATCACACATGAATAAATTATTAAATCTTGAAAAAATATAAAATTTATTTCAGTAAAAATAAAAATACTCTAAAATAAAAATATTAAAAAAACTAAGCTTAAAAAATTATACACATAATACAATACCATTAAAATCAAATTAATGTTTTTTTATTAATTTTAATTTATTTATAATGAAAAGATTTTTGTAATTTAATTTAAATTTATTTTTTATAAATTATCTAAACTAAAATATTATATTAAAACATACTTTATTGAGCAATTCCCAGTTTTTCACTCTAGTTTCTGTTGATGAGCCATTAATGAAAAAATCTAATCTGATTTCATTAGGAAAGTACCAAGAAAATATTTCTGCAAAAAGAACTGCATTCATACATTCTCTGAAAAAGAAGCATGTGTAAATAGTATTAAATAATATATAAAAGGTTTATAATGCTAACATAACAAATTATTTTATTTAATATAATATAATTTTTAATTTCATTGAAAAAGTTTTATTTTTTTAAAATGATTAATAAGTTAAAATACAATAAAAGTACAATTTCTCTGTATAAAATTAAACACTAAAACTATAAAAACTAAAATAATTAGATAAATTATAATAATTGTTTAAATATAATATGATGTGCATATAAAAGTAATATTAAAACTTTAATTCATACATTAATTGAATAAAATGTAATATAACATAAAAATTGAATAAAATAATTAATTAATCTAATATGGTAAAGTTTATCAAAAGTAATAAAGGTAAAATATAATAGGTATAAACTTTGAGTCGATTGCATAAAGCGGTATTAGCTTACTACTGGTAGTAACTCGAGGAAAATCAATAAATTTAGTCCCACCTGGATTGCATAAACTACCAGGAGTAAAATATTTACGCCTAGGCATAAATATTTGAAAAATCGATATATTTAGTCCAATGTCTACTACCACAAAGGGGTAGGTATAACTCGATAATTACGATTCAGTTTTCATGTTAGCATAGGAAAAAATGGCCGGACATATAATAATGTGTTATTGAACATCCTATATCTTAATTTACATTGTACATATATAAAAATTTATTGAAATTTCTCAAAAACTATTTTAAGTCAAATATTTTCATTTTGCTCTCAAATGAAAAGCATTCTCATTTTAAGTAGCTATACGTACTTATAAATATAAAATAATTCTACTAAACATCCCAATTCTATATTGTAGGACAAAACAGTAACATCATTAAATTTGCGGAAATCACAAACATTGTAATGGAGTTTCCAAATTTTAATTGGTTAATCTATACATATATCATCGATTTCCCAAAATTTATGCCAGGTATTAGTTAGTCTAGTAGTAAGCTAATACCGCTTTATGCAACTGAATATGCAACTGCTACTGGTATTAAGGCTACTACCGGTAGCAGCTAATACCGCTTTATGCAATTGACTCTATATGTATAAAATTAATCACAAAACTAAAATAAATAATATTAAATATTTATTAGAAATAATCCAACAGATATTATGTCTATAAACCTTCATTAAAAGCAAAATTTGTTCTCTTTTTATAACATTTTAAATAAAATCAGTTGATTGTTTTAGTTCTTTATCATATATTATACAGTGATTTTATTTTACTTTTATTATATTTATCTTGTATTTTGTAAATATTTTTTTGTTGTAAAATATATTAAAGTAATTATATTTTAATTTAATTAAATGTTGTTATTATTTTGAAATGTCATTATTATAAATCATTATATAAAATATTAAGGACTAAGCAAAATACAAAGATCCACTTATAAAAAGATAATAAAAATAAAGAAGATTTTTATTAGGCTTTATAAAATAATTTAATAATGATTCATAAATAAAATTAGTATTTTTTTGCCTAGTAAAATTATTTATTAATAGTAGAAAATCATTTAATTAAAAAGCTGGCAAAAGCTAAAACAAAGGTTTTACTAATTGAGTCTATATTCATTAATTAAAGTACAGACATTTGTCATTCTTTACAAAATTGTAAAGAATGACAGTACAGTGTACTACTTTATAAATAAAAATTATATGAAATATGTGCATATCTTTACTATATTGACTGCTATAATTTTATAATCATCCTATAAAAAATCTATATGTGTAAAATGCTGTAAAAATTTGTTTTAAATAAAATGTTTTAATTAAAATTTGGAAGTGCTTTGAAAGAAATAAAACATAAGATTTCATTGTATCTTATGTGCCACCTTTAACTAAAATTTGTGCCTATACTTATTTCAAATTTACAAATTTAATGATTATAATTGTTATATGCAATATGAGCAAATCAGCAGATGCATAAATTTATTATTAATTGTAGGTGTCAAGAATTTTGATATTTACAAAATATCATAGGGGTTAAGAATCATTCTCAACATTTACAAAATCTCAAATGTGTCAAGAATCATCCAAATATTCTGAAAATATTTCAAAAAATTTAATTTAATTAATTCAAAGTAAGTATGTATAATAGTAATATAATATCAATAAATATATAATAATGTTATAAAATATTTTAAATCAGATGTATACATATTAAGTTATATTTTGTCAAAACCACATAAATCATATTTAATTTGGTGTCAATGGTGTATGTATTTCATATAAATATTATGAATATGTTAATTAATACTCTATATAAGGATAGTATCAGTTGAAACTAAATGGACAGTTTGAAAATGAACCCAATACGTATTGTAATTATCCTTATATTATGTGAATTTCATGGTGGTTCATTTTATTTAGTCTTTGGCTAATGCTAAATTTTTGATCTTTCTATTGTTTTTGTCAGTTAGTCTTTTTGAACCATAGATATTACACAAAGTATAAATATATAATGTTTATGATTTATTATTTAAACTAATTCATTTATAACTCTAGGAAAGTACTCCTTTTATTCAAAAGGAAATTGTAAAAATTAATCAATTTTTAAATGGTTATATAAAATATATTAATATGAAAAGATTGTGATATAGGTATATATAATAAATACAATTAATATATAATAAAATTATTTCAATGTATTACAAATATATTGAATCTAAGTATTATACATTAATCATAACAATGTATTATTTGCCTGATCATTTAATTGTAATATATACATATAATACAATCATATTAGATATTATAATACATTTTCATACACAGCATGTATATTGTGAAAAGCTTATTTAGCTATCCAGTTTCAATATTTTGTATTGAATTATGTATTAAAATTGAAAAAAAGATAGCAATTATACAAGGAGATATATATAGACTAATTTAGTCTTTAGATATACATCTATGGACAATTGGTGTATGAATGCCTAAATTTATAAGCATGAACATATACAGAATTATACATATTACTTTTAAATACAGTATACCTAGTTAAGTTTTGTTTATTAAATAAATAATATATAGTAATTTGAAATATATTCAGTGGTTAGAAAATTATTTGATAATTCTATATAAATGATATAGCCAATAAACTGGATCCTGGATTTTTGAATATAACTGTAAAAAATATCATATTTGTGATCAGGTCAATATAATGTTGTAATAAATACCTGTTTAAATATATTACTAACTTCTTTCACTCCTATAATAAATATAATAGTAGCTCTGCTCATGTTTGAGATAATCATTTGTAGGTAAATTTGTTTATTGAAAGATTTTTATGGTAAATTGCTATATATCTAAATAAAATTAAGTTGTTAATTTTATTTATATGTTGAAGATATTAAATTAATAAGCTGACAATATTAACTGATATCATGATTTTTTCCACTTTGTTTAAAACCAATGATTAATTTTTACTTATACCACCTATCTGATACAAACTTTTTTTTTAATTAAAACCATAAATTAAAATATATTCTCGGAAATGATTCTCGATATCTAAAAATTTTGTAAATATCTCCACTCTATTGGATGACCTATATTAATAAATTTTTAGTAATTAAAATAATTTCAGTTAACTATTTAATGACTAGACAAAATTTATATAAACAATTCACTTTAGTGTGATTTACCTTTTTGGGTTTCTTATTTGAATTGATAAGTCTAAACTTTGAAGCCACTTTATTACAGACCTAGATATATTAGTCATATCTATTTCGTCTATTTCGAACAATTTTGTTTATAAATTTCTATGACAATCGAAATAGAATAGATAAAAATTTCGAATAAACAAAATAATTCATCTGGACTAGTTAACCAATCTCTGGAAAAAAACCATAAACATTGTAGAGATGACGAATGAAACCGTTATACCTCTCAGTTTATTTTGACGAGCAAAATTTTAAAAACACATTGAAAAACACGGTCAAAACATGAAAATATCCACATTTTCACAGAATAACAGACGTACCATGAATATAAAATATAATTTAAAAATATATATATTTTGTACAAATCTTTTTAGGTTGAAACAATACATATATACATATATAAATATAAATATAAAGCAGTCAGTTTTAAAGTTTAATTCTAATAATATTCGTCTCTATTTGATTTTTCTCAAATAATTTAATTATTTAAACTCGATCTATCATGATATATTATATGTTTAACTGTATATATATATATATACAATTCCTTCACTTTCTTAATTTTAAAAAATAAATCGTAGACATACAATATTTATATCACTAGACGGAAAACTACGTCACGAAAAACTGGGTCCCTTTTTACCCCCTTCGATCTCCCCTGGATCGTACGTACCCGTCACAAATTTCTAAACACGTTCCTACAGTATAAATTATAACGTTACTTTTAATAACGTCACCCCGTGCCAAACATTATAACTTTTAAAAAAATTATTTCATACAAAAATGTGTGACGTAAGATTTTGTGGTACGTCACAATTTTGGGAAACCCTCCCTCCTCCATAACACGATCGTTATATAGGGATTATCAACCCAGTGTTTCGAAAATTACATTTCTTTGAAAGAAATTACAGTTCCTACATTTATTGTATTTTCTTATATTTCTTTGAAAGAAATTTCAAAGAAATTTGAAATTTCTTTCAAATAAATGAATTTGATTTCTTACGTTTTTATTTGAAATAAATTTGAAATTTCTTTCAAAT
>JAUZNC010007228.1:0-77674 GCA_034780395.1 Vannuccia rotundouncinata | reverse complement strand
AATTCAAAATCGGCAGAGAAATCGGCAGAAAAGGTTCATTATACATTTTCTGCCGATTTTAGTATATATATATATATTTATAACGTTATTTTATGCAATAAAATTCAAAATCGGCAGAGAAAATCGGCAGAGAAATCCGCAGAGAAATCGGCAGAAAAGGTTCATTATACATTTTCTGCCGATTTTAGTATATATATATATATTTATAACGTTATTTTATGCAATAAAATTCAAAATCGGCAGAGAAAATCGGCAGAGAAATCCGCAGAGAAATCGGCAGAAAAGGTTTAATACGTAATTTAGAGGGGCATATGTAAAATTGAATTTTTTTAATGTAATATTAATTTTTTTTGATGCAGCAGAATGGCAGTATAAAGATAGCTTTTTTTTAATGTGTAGCACCTTAGATTTCATGTTATAGCTTTGCCTAAGTGCAATATATCATAAAACCAGCTCAGATTATTTTAAAACCATATTTTAGTATGCAAGCACAGAATAATATTATAATACTATAACAATAAAAATTATTATATTTTGAAGATTTATAGTAAAAAATTCTTGAAAATTGATGCATTCTATAAATTCTATCCCTGGAACCTTCAATGGGCTTCAACACTAGAACCAATTGCAATCCTGCAGAAGTCAGCCTTAAATTAAATGTTATAAAATCAATAAAATCGATACAAAGATTTAAATAATCTTTTTTATAAGCTCCAGTTACCACACATCTGATTGAAGGTGTGGCAGACCTGGGTCTCAGGCTTAGAAATAAGATAATACTTGTTTTTAAGTGTTGGCCAACTTCTGCATGATTGCCAAACCAACATAGTATTACGCTTTTGCTACAATAAGAAGATCCTATTTTTATTAAGTCTGATTCAGATAATATTATTAATTATGGAATGCAAGTTTAAGTAATTATTATACTATAAATAAACAAAACAAGATTATTTAAGATCCTTATCTATCAAAACATTTAATAATAAGTTTGCAGTAAATATCAGAATAATTGCAGATATAGAGGACAGTTATTACTTAATATAAAAATACTGTACTAAATTATAAAAAATAAATATTTTAAAAATTCTGCGGTGATATTATTATTGATACAGAAATACACTGATGAATATAAACTAAATCAAAATATTTTATCGTTTGACAAGAAATATATATTATATAAATGTTATTAATATATATATATATATTTATATTATTTTTATTAATATTCGATGATCAGAATTTTTATGTATAATGAGATAATTGAATTTGTTAAAAAAAGCATTTAGGGTAATCTAACCATTGACTTTAATTTAATATATAGGTATTATTTTTTAAATAATATTATTACATATACATATATTACTATAGAATGGATTTAACACATGTTTCAATTTAATTTCGTACGTTTAAATTTCAAACACTCTTTTTTAGTAAATAAATTAGAATTATATGTATAATATTTCCACAGTTTTTATTTATATTTTGTGTTTTGACCAACTGTCACATAAATATAATAAATAATATCCCATTAAAATTAATCAATCGATCAGTTAATTAGCTTAATTAATTAATCACTTAATTAGCTTTGCATTGAATAAAAAAATACCTACCTAAAAACTTTTGATTCAATTATGATTTTTTTAAATAACCATTAAGAAGTGCCCCAAAATTATAATATTGTAATTTACCTATATTATACAACTTATAACCCAGAACATATTATGATTTAATTAGCTGCTCTTAATTATAAAGTTTGCGTTTGTGATTGTATCTCGTTTCTAGTTTTCGAGTAAAATATGATTTGTAAGCTACAATAACAATTAATAAAATGGTTGTCTATTCGATTTAATTTTTTAAAATTATTATATTGTTTGAAAAGTTAAAAATTACTTTTTTACTTCTTTTTATCGTTTATAGGTATACCTAACCATTTTAATATATATTTTTAATTTTTAAACAAATTATTTTTACAGTTTTCATATTGTCTGTTTAAGAATAAAATATATGTTCAATTTAACGTATATATAAAAAAAATACTTTGGTTGATAGGTTATTATAAAATTATAATATAACTATAAAAGATTATCTGTATAAAAAAGACTATTTCTAAAAATAACATTTTTTGCGTTACTATTAATTGTATTTGCTATAGGCAATCTTTTGTATAAATACAATTATAGTTACGCAACAAATATTTTATATATTATGCTTTCGTTTCAAATTATATTCTGTGTACGCATACAATAAATCATCAATGCCAAAAAATTTGGGCAAACAAAAAAATGCACTCCAACCGCTCACGTTGGAATATTTACAATGTCATTTCCCGTAAATCAACCACCAAAAACACTAGCATAAACTCCCTCATCGATAAGCTTCGCCACAGCGATCCTAGCACTGATCCTGCATCCACCATCAACATCCATTTTGCTAAAAACTTCACTAATCCCACCGACCCACCTACCATCGAAGATGACGACTGGTGTCCTATCATTTTGCCTGCAAAAGTGGAAAGAGCCCTATTAAAACTCGACGACAATAAAGCCTCAGGGTCCGACAGCATCTCTACTATGTTCCTGCGACTTTGTGGTGACATACTTTGCTATCCCTTTCACACATTTTCAATCTTATCATAGCTTTTCCCCACATTCCTACGCTTTTGAAATCGTCCCATGTTGTCCTAATCCCAAAAAAGCGCAACTCATCCATTGATGATCTTAGACCAATCTGACTCCTGTGCATTTGCTCAAAAATTTTCGAAAAGCTGTTATATGCAAAAATCAGTAAACACTTCTACGAGAACTACGGTCCAAATCAATACGGTTTTAAACCACTATCATATACGTCTACACTTGCCCTAATCCACGCACACGACTGCCTCACAAAACACACGGATGCCTCCTCCAAGGTTGCGACCTCCCT
The DNA here is from genome assembly GCA_034780395.1 of Vannuccia rotundouncinata. Taxonomy (NCBI): domain Eukaryota; kingdom Metazoa; phylum Platyhelminthes; order Proseriata; family Coelogynoporidae; genus Vannuccia; species Vannuccia rotundouncinata. The sequence continues at coordinate 74,752 of JAUZNC010007228.1, read as the reverse complement.
TATAGTATTTGACCTGTCCAAGGCCTTTGACTGTGTCCCCCACAAAAGTTAATCACATCCCTTTTCAACACTAACTTTCTCAAAGGATAAATTCTTCTTCTCAAAAGCTATCTTCAATAAATAACCCCAATTAAGAACCTACTGCCAATCAGAAGGTAGTGGGTTTGAGCCACAGCTCGGACTGAATTAATTACCTCAACCCTGGCTGGAAGCTATGCCAGTCAAAAGCTTAGTGACCCGAAAGGGTTCATTTGTTTAAGAAAAAAAAATGCTGGACAATCCTCTAATACAGAGGGATGAGCATCATGAAATATAAAAAAAATACTCAATACCATCAGGAACCATGTTAATGTACATTCAGGAGTACTTCCAGGAGGTGTCCTCTCCCCATCTCTTTTCTGTGTATATATCAGGCACCTTGTGAGTTTCAACTCTATGACTTTAATCAAATATGCAGATGACACCAGCACAATAACACCACAAACCGACTCTACAATGATTGCTACTGAAATTAAAAACATTATCTCCAAAACTGACTGCAGTGACCTTGGTCTTTCACTAAATCACAAGAAAACACAGATCATGTGCATAAGTTGCAAGCTCAGAAACTATTTTACATGTCACACTGATCAAACCACAACCATCCTCTACACAATTTAACACCCCCAGTACTCCCATGCTCCAAAAAATTCTCTCAACCCTTTGCTAGATCTACCTATAGACAAAATTCTTTCTATCCCAAAATCACCACCATCATAAATATGTAATCATTTATTTCCTGTCATCTCTCACACACTTTTACCTATACTTATAATATATACATATTTAAATCTCTCTTTCTTATTTCTCAATTGTTGTAAAAGATTTATACTAATGTACTTTAATCTACACAAATATACGCTTAATATTATTATTATAGTTTGTTTTAAATCAAATATTGTTCAAACTGCAAAACGCTTACCATTGAAATGAAAATTGATAACAATTGTAGCAGTAGCACTTAAATTATTACACTATTTATATATGGTAGTGTAATAATTGAAGTGTTCTATATGAAATTTCTTCGATATGTGGAACATAATTTTTCTCAAGATGGCCAATTCTGCCTCAGAAATCTAACTTATTTCAGTCAATGACACATCTCACGCCAGGGCGGACACAAGGGGGAGGGAGACTGAGGGTAACGGTCCCCCGCCTGCATGCGCTGTCAATTTTACCAAAAACTGCTTTCAACACACAAGTATTACTTTATTAAAACAGGCGACCTACAAGACATTAAAATGTCCGACAGATTTCTGTTCCACAGATTGAAATGAATTAAAATCTTCTTGACTGTTGATAGAGATGATCTCAATACTTTTTACTCCAAAATCTTCCAACATTTACTCATGCTCCTATACGAAATATGCCAAGATTTTCGTTCGATTATCGAAAAAGAATGCTTTTAATTTGAAATGAAAGTTTTTTATGTGATTATGACTATGATCATTTTCAAATAAATAATTTATCTGTTTCTATTGTAACTATTTATAATTATTTCATGAATAATAAATATACGGATATATAAAATCGTTGGTAAAGAACAAACTTACTTCAGAAACACCCCAATATATAATCCTATTATATAATACTTATTTAATTTATGTAATTTTATGTTACAAAATAAATATTTATATGTTCTGAAAATATTATAAAACATTTCGGTTGTGTTTTAATTAATTGCAGGAAGAAGTTATTCATTTTTAATGAAAATTTAAAATACTATTTCGGACCCTCACATTAATGAAAGATATAGAATCTATTTTGAGAGTAAAACTATTTTAAAACTATTATTTTAAGACATGGCTCCCCTCCAGCACCAGTTTGCCATGAAACTTAACCCTATATAAATATTAAAATAAAAATATTATAAAGGAAAATAAAATTCTATATTGGGAAAAATAAACCACACATACTTATTATAAGGATCAATATTTCATAATTGGTGTGCTTTTAAATAAAGTTAAAATGAGAACAAAACACTTATTTAGATACATTGTGCAGAATGTAGATAAAAATACATTCAAAGGTATGTTTTAAATAAATAAATAGATTTTTACAGTCTAAGGATTTACAAGAAATTCTGCTAATCGAGGATCAGACCTAATTTTCTTCTCTAGTTCCATATATTTGTGCGGTGCTGTCTGTTTGTGTCGGGACAGCATCAGTTCCAGCGTAGTAATGCGGAATGCGGCATCATGACAATATTTCAAATATTCCGCCTCATCTTCTTTGGACATTGAAATTTGGTTTTGTTGGTACCACTGTTGCTTTTTCTGTAGGTTTGAAGTCTCTCGTTCAAATCGAGCCTGGATGAGGTTAGCCTTATCAACGAGACGCTGTTTGAAGTCTTTAAGACATTCTCCGCGCAGATCAAAAGCTTCTTTCCGCGTAAGTTTGCCCTTGATATTGTTTTTGGCAAGAAAGGGAGCAAGATAGTCCAGTTCAGTTTCTTGCCGACGAAGTTTTTCGTCAGCAAGTCTTTGTTCCAGTTCTCGTCGGTGCCTCTTGGCTTTTTCGTTGCGTAGTGTGTCGAATAACCCAATATCGAGAATAGATAAAGTTTCCTCGTGAGCTCTGGTTTCCAAAATTTCCCTACTCTCTGTTTCTGAAAGCCGAATCGCTTCTTTTTCTTTGTCTTCGAGTTCTAGCAATTGCAATAAAAGTTGATAAATTTCGACTTCTTTCTTTTGTTTCGAGTTAGGATTGACTTGAAATGTTGTGTGCGTATCACTCTGGAGCACGACCACGGTACTCTTGTCATCAGACTGGGCAGGCTTCATGTATTCTCGAGTGTTGGCGGCAATATTGGAAGTCAATCGGTGATATGTCAGATGAATTCGATCCTCGTTAATAGCAAACATTCTTTCGGCAACATCATCTGTGGCTGAAATCTTGTTATTGCGATGGTATCGAACAGTTATCTTTTCAATAGGACGTAGATTTCCAGACTCCCCGGCGGGGCCAAACTTTTTGACACGAACACCAAAGTTAACGTACCTGTAGTATAAAAAATCACCTCTCTTAAGAAAATGATCAGTCATTTCGTCAGGATTTTCTTCTCTCTTGAATAAACCATCAACTCGAGCATCGTTATAAAATGTCATAACACGATTGTTTTCAGGTCCTGGTTCTGATTGTTGGTAGGTGTGCTCTTTCAGGTGATCTGAACGACCCCGGGTGAAATACTCAATAATCCATCCAGTCCCAATGTTAATTACTCGCTTCTCTAAATGATCAGCTCGAGTACTAAAATATTCACGAATTTCTGTCAGATCTGTCAGTTCTCGGTCTGCATATATTGAAAGTTTGGTAACCATTCCATCTCGGAGCAGATATGGAGCAAATTTTTCAAGCTTGGCACGTTTGTATAGCTTGATTTTTTTACCCAGCGGACAACGCATTTCGAAATCCTTTCGACTAATGTCAATAGGTTCGGTCCATGATGGGGGTAATTCAAGATGCTTCTCAATCTCTTCACTGGGTTCTTCTTCATCTTCAAAATTATCGTCTGGAATCGAAAGAATTGGTTTGCTGTTGCTAGGAAACATGTATTCCCAGAGAGTGCAATCACCAAGATCGTAACTCAGTCCCTCAACTCCTTTAGAACCATCTTGCATGTTTGCCCAATAGTTTTGATGATTCCACAGACTTTCAATTCCAAGGTAATTCTTCGAACCAACTGAATGTGGAAGTCCTGTAAAAGGCTCAATAAAAAAGCTTTCTGGCACCTCTCTCTTTCCTGAAAGAATCAAAACCCATGCATGGATTCGAAGTCCATATAAAGAGTCCCCAGGTGGTTTATTCTCCTCAATTTCTTTTTCAGCTGCTTCTTTGCGTGCTAAAACAATTGCTTCGGCATCTTCCTTGGCTTTACGGTCATTCATGATGCTTTCAAATTTACTCCCAAGATCTTTAGGAGGCTTCACGGTATACTTGCGAGATGCCGTCTTTGTCTCTTCGGCTTTCACAACTTCTTTTTGAACTAAAAGAGGGCATTCTTCCCTTGATTCGTCCATAAAGCACGTTTCCTTGGTAGCATATCCACTAACAACGTATGCATCGTAACCAACTCCCAACAAAAGACTGCACAAAAGTGTAGCATATTCAAAACAAGTACCTTTCTGAATCTTAAGAACTGTAAATGGAGACAAAAGACTTGTAGGTAACTCAGTGGGAGAGCTCAGAGGAACAAAATTAAGATAATCTGCAACAAATTCTGAAATTCCATCCCAATTGTACATTTCTCTATGAGGTGGTTTTGTTGGACGAATAGTGGAGCATACGAATTTTTCCACAACACACTCGTTGAGAGGACACAGAAATAAAGGCATACGGTCTCTATAAAGATGCACATACTGGCGACGAAAGTTTTCTGCGTAGTTTAGAACTAAACATTCCTTGGAGTTGTTTTCTTTATACCGGTAATTAAAATCATCCGGGTCAAATTCAGTTGGCAATGTCTCATATTCAACGTCTGTACCTGCAGCTGGGATATCGTCGAGTTCTTGGCGTAAAGTTTCCACTTCTTCTTCGATACGAGACATGTATTCTTCTGAAGCGTTGTCGTCATTTTCTTCGCCTCCTCCTTCTTCTTCGTTTTCTCCTCCACCGGGGGTTTCTCCATCCTTAGGGGCTTCTTCGGTCTCGTCATCTTCTATCTTTATATCAGGAATAGCATCCTCAGTTGACGCTTCGATTTCTGATTTTTCCTCGTCGGGTTGTTCTGATTTGACTGTGTCTCCTTCGTGTTCACTTTCTTCTTTAACTTCTTCACTCGGTTCAGGTTCTATTATTTCTCCTTCTATTTCAGACATTATAATAAAATTATTTGTCCAACTTAGTTAGGAAAAAATAGCCGATTTAAACTGTACACTGCAAAGGCTTTGATTCAAGTAAAAATTATTAAAATTTGTAAAGTTAGCCGCTGTAACCAGTATCTTGCTGAAAATTATGTTAATAAAGATACGAGTGGTAATGACAGAGAGAGGGTGAGAGAAAGAATGGGGTTGCTATGGACGCTAAGATGTTAATGGTTACATACGTCGCCAAGTTGTATTGATTTCTTGCTATACACTGCTATATGAAGTTTAACGATTACCGTATATGTACAATATTAGAATGTAAATTATATCGTTCAATAGTTGAAATTGAAAAGCATTGTAATGATAGCAATATTATAATTGACTTGTTTTTAAAATAAATTAATAGATTATTAATAGAATTTTCCTAATAAAAGTTATCTTCTAATATTTTCAACATAGAGCCAACACAAATATTGATTAATGACAAATTCTCTATAGTTGTACTTCGTCGTCATAACAACAAAAGAGAATAGTTAGACAGCAGTGAATGAACAAGTCTATAGTCAACCCAACTAGTGCAGAGAATTACTAGTAACTATTTTATTTTTGGAATTCACACCTGAATCATGGGGGATACTGATCACAGAATAATAGATTTAACAACTGAAATTGGCAAAGCTTCCGACATTCATGTTCCCATCATACTTCTTCGATTCAAGGAATACCTTGAGATGGCTAAATCTGGATCCGGAGAATCCAGCAATTTGATCTCCGATTTTTGGAAGCTCGATTTAGTTCCAATCATGGTGGTTGTACTCAAACAAGATTTCTCTCGAATTCGTCAAAACTGGAATACTGCAAGCCAGCTTGCTCGTCTGGTTGTCGATGTGCTCCGTTCAATTAACAGCCTTCCATTAGACAATAAGGAGAACTTCGAAACCAAAACTGTCACGGAAGCAGGGGAAAATTTGCTTATTCTTATTCGGAGAATTCAAGATCGTTATACTTCTTGTCTTGCAGACGAAAGTCTAGCTACAGAAATGCCCGCGGAAAGCCTTTTGGATCGCTACGATGAGATAATAAAGACGATGATTCGATTAATAAACTGTTTTCCAAAAAGTACGGCGAAATTTCTGAAGTCACCTTGGTTCCTTCAAATTTTTATTACTGATGACGAGGCCACGGGAATGGGAGTGCTGGACTTACTCAACGCGGCTCTGAAAATATCACCCAATATTTTTACTGAGGTGAATTATAACGATTAATAAATTGTAATCATTTCATTTTAATAAACTTCTTTCCCTTTCAATAAATATCATTGTTAGTATAATTAATTTCGTAATATATATATATAAAAAGGTAGGTACATAAAATAAAACTTTTAATTAATTTTCAGTAGTTTTTTTTAAATCGCAGCATTGATTTAAAAAAAATACATTTATTACTATCATAAAAAAGGTTATTTATAATAAATGTTTTTTTAGTGAAATTATTTTTCTAATAATTCTAATCTATAAAGATATTATTAAGAAATTCGATGAATTAGCAAACGAGTTTGATTTCTAAATAAAATCTCAAAATTTACTTTGAAATATTCGTCCAAAATATGAAAAAAATGTAAACAAAAGTCATAATTCTCTTATTCATATTTTCCACAATAAAATTCTAAATTTACATAATAAGACAGTAACAGAATAAATAAGCATTTATATATATAATATATATATTCTCTACAATCTCTGCAGGTACCCAATCGGCTACTCCAGTCCATACTGGATGAGTTGATTTACCATCTGTCGACATCAGACAATGTCAATCTGGCTGGAGTCATGCTCAATCTTCTTCTGACTATTTGTAAAGTTTATCCAACATGTATAAACATCCTCAGTACAAAATACCACGGCCTCAGACTATTATTAAGCAGAGTAAGTTTTAGGTTATAAGCACGAACTCTTTTATTCAAAAAATTAAAGCTTTAAAAATTCTTTATAATAAAAATAATATCCTAAAATAATTAAAACTTTTCTAAATAAGTTATTGCTAAAATAATTTGAAAATCTTCAATAGAGATTTTAATAAATTAGGTTTGTTATATAGGAAGAGAAATACTTCAGTTAGGCATCTAATTGATTGAAAGGTATTTAAGAGGTGCTAAGAGGAATTTAATTAAAGCGGAATGAAAGAAGATTAGTTTTTTCTCACCTACAGTGGATGGGGAAACATGGAACCGTTAGTCGTGACCTGAGTCAGCTGTTACAATTCCTCGAGGGCGGCACACAGCAGCAGGTGGAAATGGATCGGGATTTTCGAAGCGCAGTCTTAATTCAGTCTGTATGGCGGAGTTTCCTCAGTCGTCGACGGATGAGTAAAGCCAACCATGGCATAGCGAGACTTCAGGTCACATTCCGCAACAGACGCGAGATAAAGGACAAGTTGGAAAGTGAAAATAAGGAGCAAAAGGAACTAAAACATCAAGTATGTTAACATATACTTCCATTTTACAAAGTCCGCAATAGTATACGGTTTGCTACTTATTGTCAGATCGTTCTTGCTCGTCAACGTCGAGTTCGTCATCGTCACGAAGAAGAGTTGGAGCTGATGGATACTCTACCGGCCCCCATCATAGCCCGTAAAGTTGAGAGCGAACAGCGGGAGGCCGCTCTTCAAATCCAATCGACTTGGCGTGGTCATCGCGAGCGTCTTCAACTAGACACTCGCCGCGAGTTCGCCAAAGAAAGTCGCGCGGCGATAACAATACAGAGGCAGGTTCGCCATTGGCTCGCACGGTTAGAAATGCAGCGCATTAAGTCTCAGTTGCTAGGTCACGGGTCTGGTTTGACGGAGACCAGACGAGAGGAGCTACAACGGGTGCACGATGAGTGGTGTCTTGGAAGACCCAATAAACATTTGTCAAGAGAGGATCAAGAACAGCTGTATCGATCCGCACAACTTCATCTACACAAGAATCTTTATGAACGACGAAAGGGACGAAGACAGGTAGGCTGGCTGTCATGCTAAGAAATGTGATTAAAAGAATGTGACTTGCAGACGATATTGGTAATATTTAGTTAATACCGCAGATGTGGTTGACATTTAAATCTGAAGAAAATTTTATTGTAAAAAGAGATTTTAAGTCTAATTATAATATTTAATTATTTTGTTAATTCATATATTATTGTTTTGAATTTATATGCCTCTGTATGGCTCAATATTGCCTGTTTATATATTATAGTGCTTCATCGTTCATGCGCATCTGTCTTGAAAAATTCTAAACTTTTTCAAGACTTTTTGAAATATTATAGATTCTAGAATTTCACACAATGAGAAATAATGTGTCCAAAACACAGATAAATTCTGCTCTATCAATTTCTAAAATTGTAAAAATAATACATTTAAAGTTATCGTATTTCAAAATTCAAGACCCTTTAGGACATTTTGGAGCCATAAAATTGATATTGATAATTCATGACTTTTCAAGACAGTGTACGAGTTAAGTCCTTCTGTAAACTATTTTTGAAACATTGCAATAATGAATTTGATAAAGTTACAATTAAAGTAAATATAACAAAATACTCTGCAAAATATAATTTTGTAGCCAATAATTAAGAAGTATACTCCAATTATATTATTTTCCCTTCAATTTATCAAATTGAAATACATTTATGCATGCTATAAATTAGTACTCATTAATTGATATTTATAGTTTTAACATATACTATATAGGTGTAAACTAACTTATAAGTAACCAATCGCTTCAACTAAAAAAAATAGGCAAAACATAAAAACATTGATCAATTTCAGTTTTAATAATATATAGCACGTAAGTAACAATTGAATTATATTTTATAACTGTGTCAAAAACCAAAATTCACTTGAAAAACAAGGTCTAAAAGTTTATTAACAACAAATATTCTATATAGGCAATTTGGGCACCGCTTATTAGCAAATCGTTAGATTATTGGACTATTCAATTATAGAAGCCGAATATCGCTGGATTTTGTTAATATTACCTATAATATATTTCCTTAGAGGTTTCTGTTCACTCTAACCAATTAAAAACTTAAAACACTGGTCCTTACCATACATAAGTTGAACGCTTACTAATAATACTAATTGATTCAATTAATGAAATTTTTTAAGTTCGATAATTTTACTCTTTAACTGTACCTATTGTATTATAATCCATATTCTATTTGTTTTATTTGCCTAATCAGGATCAAGAGCGACTCTCAAATTTAGCACGTCTGGAGACAGACGCTAGCATTCTGACCACCCCACCACGGTTGGATGAAGTGTCCTCAAAACAAGCCGAACAATACTCCAGTAGGAGTCTCCCAATAGCTCAACAAGCGAGCCGATTACACGCCGAACGTCTGCGAAGGATTGAGGCTCCTTGGTGGCGACAGCTTATTCCACCGGAGAATAGTTTACAGGAATTCGACGATTGTGGCGCCACTGAATACGGTCTAGCTTTCCAAGAATCACGTGATCTACATCCTGCATTAACGGGACTTGAAGATTTGAAGGCCACGTGCTGTCAATGATTCTACCAAATCAAGGATATTTCTAAAACTCATGATAATCGACTAAACATGGAACTATTGCGATTATTAAACTGTGTATTAATCCTGTTTAAAGATGTCCATATATTTTATCAGAATACATATGTATGTTATGATCTGTTTATATATTCTGATATCTGTTATTGTCATGTAAATTGTTTGTCAGATTACTTTTACTTAAGCGTACTATGATAGTTAATCTGTACCTACAACTATTGTTTATATCTTTTACTGTATGTATTGATTATATTGTCATTTATTGCACGTATTTGTTGATTTTGTAATAAATTCTATTGTATTATAAGTATCGTCTATATTTTTCAAAAATACACCTAATTGTAATCTTATATATACTCAAAATTATATCCGAGAGCTCTACAAAATTAAATTTTGAATATTTCGGAGGTCAATTCTATCAAAAAAGTTATTTTTTACATTTTAAAATTTAAAAATTTAGTATTTTTAAATTAGTAAATAATGCGTACAAGTATAAAGTGTAAAATAAAATAAAAATAAAGTGTACAAGTATACTTGATAACAATATAATAACAGTACTTTTAATTATAACATTAATCAATTGATAGCCTGATATTTTCATACTATAATTATGTGAATAATAAAATTGACGTTACATTTTGTTTACCTTTAACATAACACCATTTATATACGTGTATAACTTTGCACCAAAAACAACAAAAATAGATGATCAAATGTTCATCAGATTTTTTTCGACACCGTACATCCGATTTGGCTAAAATTTGCATTGTAAGTGCAGTAAAACATAATAATTAAATTGCTCATTTATAACGTCCGTCGGACATTTTAGGGAAGGGGTTTTCAGAGGTTGACGTTTGGAGTCTGCAGGGAATTTTTAATACAATCTTTTCAAATAACCAAATTAAAAATATTATGAAATCGAGGTCTCAGTTACTCGAGGAATTGAATCGATCTCGAAACTCGAGGAAGGATTCTTAACACCAATCTCGATTAGCTACTTTTGATATAAGGAGCTCTTCGATATTTCTGAGGAACTGTGGGTATAGGTAGACGTTATGAGATATCTCATGTCTCATAATATCTCATAAAAATAAATAACAACAAATAAAAATTCCCTCTCGAGATGTCTTATGTTTTAAACTTATGTTTTATACTTACAGTGCAAATTTCAGTCAAATCGGAAGTATAATGGTGTCGAAATGAAATCTGATGACATTTGCAAATGGCTAAAATAGGTCGAAAAATCAATAAAATCGATATTAACTTAGTAATCGATTAATAAAATAAAAATTCCTCAGAGATTTCATGGGATGTTAATTGCCGCCAATTAATCCCTAAGTATCTATTTCAGAATTATGTCATATATGAAGGGGTTAGCGTGTCTCCTTGTAGGACAACTGCCGTTAATATGTCGAATCAGCAATTATAGATACTGACCACATAGGGCATACCGGAAAAAACCACCGTTAGCGCAATAATAATAAAATTCAACTTCTTTACAAATTTCTAAATTATTATAGATTTTATAGATAATCTATATTATAATTTCTATACTAACTCTAATCGGCGGTTTTATTCCGGTACGACCTATATGTGAGCGCAGTAGTGTTTATGTATTGGATGATGATAAATATGACCATCTTCATCAAATAAAAGTTCCTCAGAGATGTCATAGGGAAATTATGTTTTACACTTACAATGCAAATTTCAGCCGATTATCGGATGTACGGTGTCTTAATGAAATCTGATGGACATTTGATCATCTATTTATGTTGTTTTGGTACAATGTTATACACGTATTTATACAAAAAATAATTAAGTTAAACAAAAAACAATGAAATTTACAAAGAAGTACATTTGTATTTTTACAATCTCGTTTTCTAACAGAGTTGTTTTATTGCTATAGTTAAAAAAAATGTAGAGGATATTGTTGATAAATAACACCCTTGAAAAATAGAACACTATAGAGATTTCTGTTAAGTCTAAATTAAGAGTACTGTTTAGAGATAAGGTGTCCGTCCATTAGTAGACGTGATTATATATTCACATTATTTATGACACTTGTTAAGGGAAGCACGTGCGTCTCAAAAAATGTGTAATTTGTTTTTATCATAATATTGAGTCACTTTTCTTGAAATGAACTCAAGTTATTTACACATTTATAGTTTGGCGAATTGTAAAGAAATGTTCTATATAGAATATCAATTTATATAGAATCTATAAATAATAGGTATAATGCATCACTAATTAACTTTTAAATTAATTGCATCATTATGTATATTAGTTTCTAGATGTACTAATTAAAGATTTGTACATTTTAAAAAATATATAAGTTATATGCAATCAAAATTTACTGAAAGAGAGAATTGGTTTTATAAATGAAACTATAATATATTAAAAAAAGATAAGGACGAGAAAATAGATGCTGCTAAATGAATACAATTTTGAATTTATAAATATGACGCGAATATTGATTTTGTAATTAAGACATATTATATGCTTACGAGAGTATTGATCTTGTAACTATCATGCAAAAAGGACGCGGACGAGTGTATTGATTTTATAAATATGACATAATTAACATGCTAAAGAGAGAATATTGATTTTACAAATATGAAATAAAATGCTGATGAGTGTATTAATTTTACAAATATGAAATATTTAACATGCTTACGAGAGTAATGATTTTATAGATATGAAATAAGATTATTATTATTTTAATATTATTTTAATTAACTTGATAAGAATTCCATTATCTATTGTTATTCGATCTTAAAAAAATATATAAAAAATTTAAAAATTAGTTCGAATCAAGTTTACAGAATTAGATATTATAAAATATAGTCTCAGCATGAATTTCGACGTCTGTGATTAGACGTCACGATAATACACATTGTATTATTCTCAAAATATAGTTTTTGAATGATATACGTTACAGATTTTTTAATGGCTAGGATGCGGTGGCTAACATAGAACTAAAAATAGGCTGCTGTAGATTTGATATTGATCAATTTATCAAAATTACTATAGTTTCTTATAACTATATAATGTATTTTTATTTCATTACTTATAGTAGTATATAACAAAAATTAGAATCATACTTGATTACATTGTAATTAGTTTAATTGCTTAGCAATAAATATTTGTATTGAATTCAAGTGATTACCGACATCTTCCAGGGAATTGTATAATGGAGACTATAAGTACTCAGAATATATAATTCCATTCAACAAAATGGAACATTAGATTTCTCCTAAGAACCTATAGGCTAGATCCCTCTTACTCTACAGAAAAAATGTAAATGACTTGGTGACGGCATTGAATAAAAATTTAAAGTTACATTTTCTATATATGACTGTAATATATAAACCCATTAACACAATAAAATGTTTAAAACCTTAAATATTATCTGATATGAAGGCAATATTCTCTTACGTGGCTTTAATTTTTATAACGTGGCATTATTGAATCAGAAGTATCATTTTTCAAAGAATTTTTTAAATAATTAGTATTTAGATGTTTATTTATTATGTAATTTTGTTTATATATTGTGTATAATAATAACTATTCCATATGCTAAGCTGTCGCAATTGAATTACAAATTATGTAACAGTTATGAAATAATATGACCGACTTCAAAACTAAAATAAAGAGATAAGCTATTTCAAGTGATAAAAAGATGGTAAAAGTTATCAGTTTACATAACACAACAATTTTTTTATGTAGCCAATCACAACCTTCAAAGGGAATTCCATGCTAGTGATAAAACGATGAGCTAGATATTTCGCTGACTCAGCAGGTTTTAACAAGTAGGGGGTTGCTTCAACCAAACCAGCCAATGAAAGGGTGAAACGTCGACTTTCTCGTTGTTCTCTCCACACGCTTGCGTTTACGAGTCATTATAGTCTCCATACACGAGGTCGTAACAATTATACATACCATAGAGAGCGCTTGATCTACCTCTCTCTTGCATTCTCGTATAAAACCGTCTTGGTTATCATCAAAAGTTACCACTAATAAACCCCGTGCACTTTCGAAGAAGTACGGGCACCTTTTCTCGTTGACATAGCATGCCTAGTTATAGTCTTTTTGCTACGGAGGACGAAGTGTTCAGCTTGGGTGGGACCGCGATGCATAGAGAATGGTCAAACGGACCGGCACACAATTCGCCTTTGTATAACAGCAGTTCAAGAATGGGAGCTGGATCTCCTACTTTTGAACTCAACAGCAATTTCCCCCCCACCGGGAATTCCGGCTCTTGTTCATCTCGTCTGTTCGCGCCGATGATGAACGGGAGCGTTTTCTCCGATGATTCAGCCTGTCATTCGTCACAAACGAGTCATCACCATCATCATCATCATCAACAACAGAGTCATCCCAATTCATCCTCATCTGCTGGATCGAATCACAGATTCTATCATCAGTCCAACTGCTCTTCTGGTAACGGTTCAAGCAACCCCAATCTTGATGCCTTCGACTATCCTGGTTCCTCGTCAGGATCTATGCAATCTCGTGGCTGGCAACTCCCCTCAAATAATGCCAATAGCTTAACTAATCCGACCTCACAAGCCTTTTTACTTAGTGGTATCAGCCGTGAAAACTGGGCCGAATACATGAAAAGAGCTCACAGTTTAGGATTCATCGTTGGAAATGAACTGGACAGGGTAAAAGAAAAATCGCGACACAACAACAGTCAGTCGTTTTGTCGAATCAGTGCTCACTTTAAGAACAAGTATGGCGAAACCGACTCAAAAACCAAAGCTGCCTATCTTCAAATTGGAATCCGTGTACCTAGCAAAGATCACGTTTCAGAAATAGTTGGAAAAGGAGGTATGTGATATGAAATGTATAAAGTTTAAAATAAACAGTATATAATTATTATTTGTTTTACAATCGATTAATTTAAAATCTGTTTTCCACGTAAAGAAATGTTTAGTTTATAGCTGAAGTAAGAAATCTCTAAATAAAGATTTTCACATTATTAATTATTTGTTATTATAGTTAGTTTCCTGTCTAGTTCTAACTTCAGTGATGCGCAAGCTGTGTCTTTTAAATCAATATTTAGTTTTCTAATCATCATAAATTATTATCGAATGATTTTGGCTTAAAGCCAAATTGATCACAATGGATCTATACAGCTGTTTAATTAGGTGACTGACTGTTTTTTAGTTGTGCAGAAAGAGTCATTTAAGGTTCATCCTACGATGATTCGAGTGGGCCTTTGTTTAGAACTTTTTCCCTCCCCTTCTGTCTGTTCGGGTGGGTGTAGACAAGCTTTTCTGTATGTTAGCTTCCCTTATGGGGATTGCGGAAGTCGACGGCTGTGCTTGCTCACTTTTATAATTGTGTGGATCTTTGAGGTAACCAAAATAGTGGTCTGTGCCGTGGGTGAGTTCTTTGTTCTTCGATTCGACTAGTGGATAGCGAGGAGCTTTGTTTTGTCTATTACTGAAGTATCCTCCTTTGATTCAGTCAATATTCTTATATTTCAATATCAATAATTTTATTTTCATTTCTATAGTTGTTTTACTTTGAACTAAAATGTCGCCCTCACTACAAGTAGCTAAATTTTGTGTATATTCACACTGTTGTATACATGTAATTGTTCAGAGAGCAATGTCGTTTTAGGTAACCGTTAGATGTAACTTTCACGTAGGTAAATTCTTTGTTTATGTATATTCATGTAATTCGATGCAATTCTAGTGAAAGCGTGTACACGTATGTATTTACTTCCTTGTGACAGGCCTACCCGACAATTCGGTATTTTTCACACGCTGTAATTACCAACTCAGATGATATATAGAAAAAGTGTAAGGGACAAAAAGTTATCACAAAACCGAAATAAATTAATCAACGCGATTAATTTAATTATTAATTTTATTTTACCTATCCTCCTTCACATAATTGTTATATGTTGTAGTCTATGAATATTTCATAGTTGTCCAAATTGTATTATGTTCGTTATTTTCAATTATATTTATATTACTTATTTGGATGCGCAATTACATTTTTTTAAATCACATACGGTTCAATTTAGTTGGACTTATATTATTTTAACATACCGTCGGTAAAAGATTAATTCGAAAAATAAATCTGCTGCAAACTTTTCTACAAAATAAACTAAATCTGAATCTGAAGGCTTACACATTACAACAACAAAAAATATCCATTTTATCTTTTAAGAGCGTTTGTTTTTAAGGTTCAACCAATTCCCCAACAACGGCTATTAACATTTTATCGTATAGAATACATTTAGAAATATGAATTCTGTAAGAAATTCAAAATCGAAAGGAAATTGAATTGATTTAGTTAAATAAATCTTAATGAAGTATGACCGAAAAGCCATCAGCTAACCATAATTCTATAGGCAGTACTTACTGTCTTTGTAAATGTTCATGGATTCAGTAACGTGTACTCTCTTTTCTTCTTCTTTGAACCCTGTAACACGACAAATTTGGTAATTTCAAATAAGTTTAAATAGCAATGATAGATTGATATACGCACATGCTAGACTAGGTGACCATTTCTTTCAAAATATCACCTGACTTTCTTGTTTATCATATTCATTACTAAGAGGAAAAGTAGTAATTTTTATCATAATTTTGTATTAGTTGAGTTTTAATCGTTTATTATGTATTTTGAATTTCAATAAGTAAAAGTTAAGTCATTTTTTACATATAGTGACATTGAAGCAACATTTGATGTTCACAAATTATAAATTTTATTTTGAGAATACGAATAAAATTTTCATTTATTTCTTCATTCTATTTTAAGTCATTCCCATATTATATGCCATTTTTCGTTTCATTACGGTTGGCCGATAATCAAAGGTTTTATACTCCTTACATTAGCACAGTTTTCCATCTTTTAAAATTTTTAATGAAATAGTTTTGATACAATCATATATGTAAGAATACTATATTTTATAACTAAAATCCTAATACTTCGGTTTTCTGGTCCAATTTCATTGACACCACTTTTGTTAGGGTCAAAAATATAATTTGTATAGTTTGTCTACAATTAAATTGTCCTGAAAATTGTTCTGATATTGGACAATGATAAGATTTTATTTGTAATTATTCTATTGTGTGTGTGTGCTAGTTTATAGTAACTGTAAGGTTATTCTGATTATGTTAATAAGATCTTTACATCTATAGAGGATCAAATCAAAGACTAGTTTGAGTATATATTAAAAAATATATAATTCGTTTTTATATTATAACACATGAAGTCTTGGGTGTATTATTGCTTTTCAGTTATAGAGCTATAAAGCAGAGACTCATAGACACAAATGTAATATCATAATCAAATATTTTTTAAATAATGTAATTATGAAGATGTATCACTGAATAATATAATATTCAAAATAATCTAATACATAATTTAAATGTAATTTATTTTTTTTAAATCAAATATCTAAAATATTTATTATCTGAATATTGTCTTATCTTATTTTTAATAGCATTAAATTTAACTTTTGAATTCATACAATTGTTTTAAATGCAAATTAAATTTTAATAAAATTGTGGATTAAAACTTAAAATTAGTTTTATGCACTTCTTGATATCTTGCATCATAGTGTTGCGTTCCATGTGAAAATTATTCATTTTAATTTAATTGAAAGTATTTATTCAGCTCGTTAGACTACTCGTCCTTATTTGTTTAAACGCACAGATTAATTATCAGTACATTAACATGACACAACAATTTTCTGATGTAGCTTTTTTCTGGTTAAAAGAATGTATACATAAAAATATTACTAATTTAATTATGTTATTACTATCCAATATATAAATCACCCTCTTATTGAATAATGTCATATATAGAAGTAGCTTATTTTAACATATGCAATGTTGTTTAGTTATTTGTGTGTGGTGCGATAGTTGACCTATATAACTATGTATACCACCCAAACTTTATCATGATCTGACCGACATATTATATAGTCTGCGCTGTTACAGATCTAAATATCTTTCATAGTGGACCAATACCATATCGATTAAAAAAATTGTTGGATGTACCAAATATGTAGTTAAGACACGCTGTTTAAAGTTTAAGTGATATATAAACGAACTATCTGTATTGTCGTGGCGGTAAATAGATCATTTCTAGTTTGTAAAATGTCGTATTGATTGATCCCTGAAATGAAAGTATAAAAGTTATATACTATAGATATTCATAATCCTGTATAATATAATATGTGACAATTTGTATTGATCTCTAAAATATATAATTTATAAATATACAATAATTTATAGTATCATTTTCTTTACTAAGACACCACGTTTTTCTTACGCAAAGCATGCTTTGCTTGTAATTTAGATAGTAGATTAGATTGTAAGCCATATTTAGAACATCCACACAATCTAACAGCTATTTCCAGACAGTGAGTGTTACACGCGGCGTGGTGGAAGACTTGTCTTTGCCAAGATTACTGCATTGAATTCCTTCTCGGTGCGTTGTCTACAATGAAGGGTCATACTGACGCGATCGATAATAGTTTTAAGCGTTCTGTCTAGCTGCTCGCTTTACAACGCAGAAATATAGACATTCAGACGGTCGAAGTTGATGGAAATAAATGTAAAGCGCGAGCTAGCTTGAGAGTCAGTGAAAAGGGGTTTTATTGCAATGAGAATTCCGTTTGGCTGACGTTGTTTTTTGTCTGTTTGCTTTCTTATTAGGCGGTAAAATCAAGACTCTGCGCGAGGAGACGGGCGCCTTGATTACAACACCGGGAGAAAATGAAGACCATGTGTTTATCATCGAAGCACCCCCAGAGATTGCTTTTCAAGTTGGTCAGCTTATTCGCAACCGAGCGGAAGAGATTACCCAGAATAAATCGACTGAACGACGCCGTGGATCGGGATCCAACTATGCGAACCGAGTTCTTCTAGCCCGTGGTCGAATTTTGGTGCCTCAGGAGATGGTTGGGAAGATAATCGGCACCCAGGGCTCCATTATCACCACAATTCAGAAGGATACTGGAACAGAGATCAAAAGTCCGCCCAAGGAACCAGCTAATGGGAGCAAGGAGCCCGGGGCGACCGCTGAATTTGAGATATCTGCTTATCAGGGTTCTAACCTGCAGTGTGTCGACGCAGCTGAGGGGCGAATCCGCCAGGCGAAACAGCTAATTTGTCATTTAGTAATGCGACAGGTAAGGACTGGGTTTGTTTGAAAGTTTTTTACGAATTGTAAAAATAAAAATAACTATTTAAAACTGATGATGTAATGTACTTTGTTAAATAATAAAATAACAGATTACAATAAAGTTAACGTCTTACTTTTTATTTAGCTGGAACGCAGGGAAGAAGAGGATTGCAACGCTGGTGAAAATAGTGGTCGAGATTCTGGTCGAAGCAGTCAGACTGAGCCGGAAGTGGACGCCGAACGATCCCCTTCTCCCAGCGGTAATAGTGGAGAAACCTCTCCAAACTCGCAATGGATGTGGGCTGATGTTGTGCAGATGGAAGCCAAAGAGGCCCGCGAAGTCATCGACCGGATTCTCCAGGAGAGCAAAAACAAGACGAAGAAAACGCCCACACCTCTGTCGTCTGGCAAATGCGAAGGCGACGAGAGTGTTGCAGGCGGTAATGTGAGCCGTGCCTCACCAGACATGCACCGACTTCACAACGGTGGTATGCATCGGGGGAGCTTCTCTGGGGCTGAAAGTCCCTCGATTATGGATCAGCAGAGGTCAGCCGGTAGCTCTTCAGCATGCTTTGCAATGTCAAGATCTGGAGCAATGGGTTATCCTCCCTCTGGGCAACCCAGGATGAACCGGATGTCTCCATGGGAACAACAAGGTTCACAATATGGTCAGCATCCTGGACAGCAAGGTAACTATTAATAATAGAAGGATACGATTAGAATGCTTTGCAGTTGATGTATAAGCGTCTACTATTTTTTAATATAAAATATTATTTCTTCTCACAGGTCACGAGAGCCCAAACAGCATGTCATGTCGCATGTCACGAGGAAATAACTGGAACAGTCATCCTCCCTTCGCGGATCCTTTCTTCTCGTCGATGTATCCCGGTGGATTCGGAGAACAAGGACTACGTCGATCCCAACACGGTTCCCTCGACCGTATCTGCCAGTCTAATGGACAAGATAACTGCTCTTGTGTTGATTATCCTGGATCAACCAACGCCTTTCCGCCCTTGCCTATGCACGGTGGTAATGGTATGCCTTACCCTCCTGGTCGAAATATTAGGAATCATTTGCCAAACATGGAGGATTATGGTCCACTTTCACGAGATATGGCTCGCATGAATGTCGGTTCGGATCCAGATTTCTTTGGCTGCACTGGTGTTAATATGGGATCAAGTAACTCTGGAAATGAGTTGTCGCGGACTATGAGTGACACGACACACCAGTACGCGCGAAAAATGAATATCCCCCAACCTTCAGGACTCACAGATCCCTTTCTAAACGATTGTGATGCTGCACGTTGGCAGAACAATACGTTTGAGGGAGTTCCACCATCTGATTCAAGCAACAACGATGCTGCCTCATGGCGAAACTTCTCAAACGCCGGTTCTGAATTCGATTTTTTTGCAACGGCCGGTGGGAACATCCCCTCAATGTCGGCGACAGCGCATCACACCTCTCCTGGTGGAGTTAATGGACCAATGTATACCATGGCGCAACGTGATTGGCTTACACAATCGCAGCAACAAAAGGCTTGTGGAATAATCGGCGACCGTCGTAAGCGAAATACCCCCAGTCCTCCCAACGATGGCAACCAACAATAAGGGGTCCCAGGTATCAATGTAATTTTGAGAGCTTCGAGTTAACTTGACTCTTATTTCCGTACAAACCCCGACCTACAGAATTTGCTCCACGAAAGTTCTATTTTCACACCTGTTTTTTGTGTTCTACTACTTTTTATTTCCAATGAACTCAACCTTTTCAAAGTAACCATTTTTTGATACAAAATGTTAACAAGCATATATTATTATTACTATTGCATACCTATAGAAAATTTCATTTTTAAACCGGTTCTTGCTGCTTCAACGCAAAACTCGTGGCAAATTTTATAGGTACAAATTGAACTTGTGTTATAATGAGAATTTTGTGACAAAAACTTGGGCAATTTATTATCCATCACACCTATATTAATTCACGATGTAGGTACCTGATTATCACTATTAATTTTTATTTTCCACGTATAATTTCTAAGACCATGTTCTGTCCTCTCCCTCGGTACCTTTCTACATATACTGTGCACTCCACTGATTAATCGATTTTCTCTATTGTTTTAATATTCAATTCTGGATGGCAAATTTGTCTTATTTTTGTTGTGTTATAGATAAGAATCTAGAGTATAGGCATGGTGGTATGGTGCCATGCCTTCTCAACTGATAGATGTGAATCATTGCTATTTATCCACATATTATAGAAAATGAATGAAAACTTTCTAGTTTATTACGTGTCTTTTTTCTCTGTTCATACACTGTTTTCTTTCGACCTACAAGCTGTTTATTTTTGTTGTTATTTTTTCTACGCTCATGGTATATTGTTACAACTTATATTTATTTAATTCGATATCTGTTATACTATCTATTATATTATTGTGAAAAACAAACAAATTATATACATACATAATTATTTAGAATAGATTTTGGCTTTAGACGAGTAACCCTATATATTTTCTTCGCTTTGAGCTCCGCTTTTTGTGCATATTGTATTGAAATCTTATCGCTATCTTTGTATCTTTTATGTTCCGATCAATTGATTCTGCGTGAATTAAGCCATTAGTTCGGTTGTTATGCGTTTTCATCTTCCCCCATTTAAAGAGTTAGAATAAAGATTTTGAGTTTCTTAAATATCTTAGTTGCTGTGTATTTTTGACTTTTAATAATATTGTACTGTGTTACTCAATCCTGTTAGATTCTGGTCCATATTTATTGTCACTTTGTATTTATTTTAGTAAATTCCAACTCCGCCAAGTCTTAATCCCCAACTGTTTACATGTTTTATGCAATGTTGTATTCCCCCTCCTTTCTCTCTCTCTATATATATATGTATCTATTAGTACATTGATCACCATGACATTTATATCTGAATATCTAAACTTTATGTACTTGTGATCTCAATTCACAATTAGTAAAAAATCATTACATATGATTAGATGTTAATTTTGGTGACTAGAAAATATTGATTTTAAGACTATTGATGTTGTGCCATTCTAATCTTTTCCCTTGTGCTTTTGTGCTACATTGTCTATATTATTATTTATTCTTAACACACTCTACTACTTCCCCATAATTTCTAATCCGACAAGCCATACATTTTTTTATAAAAAGCTTCCAGTCACCCAACACAAATTATTTCAGACTGCCAATAGTCTTACATAAAACCTGCTTCCCGATTAATTGTTTGATCCTCCGTGTACCTTCCATATAATTTTATCCAAATAATTAGGCACCAGATTTGATGACCACTGAAAGTATTGACACACTATACCAACTAGCATTTGATAAAATTAGTTTCCTACTTGTTCCTTTTAAATTTTGTTACAAAAACTTGCTTATAAAACACCACAAAAACATATTGATATAAATATACCTGTTGTTATTGGCAATTCAATACAGCTATATATATTTTATATAACTTGTACGCGAAAAACACGTAGTCGCATTTTCTTTCTCCTCCTCCGAGAAAGCTGCAGATTCATTGAGCTGGTACTTGTTGACAAGTAAAATAATATCGCCAGCGACCTTATTCTTTGAGGAGACATCCCAGCTTCTTACTTATTATTAAAAATGTGTAACGAGTAAAATAACATTGCCGATGATCTGTGCAATAAGAGTATTTTGTTTTAATACCGTTGTAAGAGATTGAGATATTTATAATAGCAAACTAGTAATATGATTTGTAACATAAACAAGAGAATATTTAGTAAATCATCAACACATTTTTTTGTATAAAGATTTTATTTTTTATATTTAACATAAATTTATTTTTACGCTTCATGGTCATCAATCATCCCCCAATTAAATTGCAATTTCCTGATTTCAATTAACAGGAATAAAAAAAACATTTAACCATTTCTCTCTCAAGGATAATTCTCAAACATTTTTATATAGCACCCAATGTACTCCCAGTGACGACCCTAATGTTGTATTTCTTATTTTTTTGTAAACAAACGCAACTTCCGTTATATCGATATATTTTTTTGCCAATATGCAGCAAGTATTTCTCAAAGAAGGTATAATAGCAGGATTTGCTTAGCTATGTTGTGTGCTATTTACCTGTTACATATTTCTTAGAGTATTCCAAGGTTACACTGGACAGACCTTGTGTTGGTCGCATTTAGACCACTTTTATCTCTGACAGCCCCCCTCCCCCCTTAACCCACTACAAATAGACTATGCACGATAGTCATTTTGCTATTTTTGTACCGATCAGCGCATTGCATTATTTCAATACAGGCAAAGTTTTCATTTTTCGCCAACAATATTAAGTTCCCAATCATTTCCACGAAAACATTATTCACTGGTTCGTTTATCCGTTATATTATCCTTATTCGTAAAATTTTTTTACTGGACGCATTTTACTGATCAATAAATTGATCCGAAATCATGATGATATGTTGAATTACTATTTTTAAAATAAATCTATTTTACAAAATATATATATTTAAAAAATTAATTAAAAAATCAAGCCAAAATCGTCACAAAAATCATTTCCATTGTTGTATTATCAACACACAGAATACCAAGACCGGTTTATCTACCAAAAATGCTCTTGCTTCCTCATCCTTCATAACATCTCATCCATCCCATCCTCTTCTTCTTTTTCTAATTTTCATCCATATTCGGAGATCAACATAGTCTACTTTTCTTGTATTTATCTCTCGCTCCGTGTTGCATCACTCTACATGTTGTTCAGTGTAAATACACATCACCCTTTAACTAAGTGTAACCCTTCTTCTTAGCCGAACCATTTTGCTACCACTGTTAGCTATAGCCACCTAATTATGCCTAGAAACAAAAGTTACTCTCATATTATATTACCAATATTATGTATTCTTTATTGATAGCCACTTTCCGAGTCTCCTTTTTTATTTCTGATGATATGATTTGGTGGTATGATTACCAGAAAATATTATTTGTACCAGGTCTTTTTATACATGTTATTTTTACCTCATTTAATTGAAAGTATACTTTTGAAAGAGACTGCAATACTGCGAGATAATGCTGCCGATTGTTCCAGCATTAAAATCAGGTGCAAATGATAACCCGATCCTCCATTCTTCTTCTCCATAACTCTTCTCTCTCTCTCTCAATTTTATACAACATTGTTATGTAATTGTTTGCAGTGTCTCATGTATTATATTGTGAAACTTATCAGTAGATATATATATATATAATAAATACAACACTGATTACATAACATATGTGTTTTAAACACCTTATCTGAGGATAAATTTTGAGCTAGTCCTTTAAATAATAGTGCAAATAATTAGTACAAAAAAATAATTCAATGAAACTGGTTTAACTGAAATTTTAAATAAATCAATTTTTTAAAATTTATTTTTGCGGTAATAATGTGTAGAAAAAAACCTATGAAATCGCTACTGTAACTTTTGTTAATATAGGTCAATAATAAAGTAATTTTTTATGTTTTAGCTTTGTGTAATCAAAATCAATTAGCTTTAGTCAAAATTAATTATTATGTCAAATGAGAAATGTTCCTAAATAAGAACGATTTTACTCAATTCTGATAATGTATAACTTTTATAATGTACTATTATTGAATGGGTAGTTTTAAGATGTCTAATAAATTAAAGGAATTCGGTATATAGTCACGTGTTATATATGTCATGTATTATAAAACTACTGTTGCTAATAAATCATTTGCTTTTCATCCAATAATCTGGAAAGATAGTAATTTCCATTATACCTACCTACTTTTAATTTTTCTAACCTTAAAAAATTAGGATGGATAAAATAATCCTCTTAAAATGAAGTGAGCTCGCCTCTATATTTATATAAATAATAGAGTATAATACGCAGATAAAATTGTAATAATTGAAACATTTTATAAAAATTAATCAAACAATAAAAAAGATGATGTCTATATCAGCTTTTTTACTATATAAAAATTTGGTTTCAGGTTACTTATAGTTATGTATGGATAGATAGAACTTCAGATTAGTGAAATTATACCCCGTTTTAAATTTTCTTTTCATTTCGGTGTGAAATGTTTTAATTTTATATAACCGTCTATATTGTCTATAAAATTTGATGACAGGATCAAGATTATTATATATGTTCGTTTTAATTTAAATAATGCATTATCATTAAAAACTTTTGCAATCTACATAATGTAATCTGTAATAAATGTTTCTTTAACTATTTTTTTATGCAAAATAGTTTTAAAAATCTATACCTAAATAAAAATTTTATTGCTAGGATGCAAACTCCAATAATTCATTGTAAAATGTAAAGTTACAAAAAAAACAATACACGTACACCCATGTAGTATTGGTTATATCCACAGACATTACACTACAACTAAAATATTAGATTTAAATAAATTATATATACAACTATATACTAAACCTATTATATATAGTTCTAACTGAATTTTATCAATATATATATTTATAAATCTAAATACTGAAATATTTAAATTCTCGTACTTCTTTACATATATCGCGTATGAAAATAATCATGAAATAAACAGCAACAAATATTAGTTATTGATTATAATATCCCTTTTATTGATTGAATGAAACGGGTTGATAAGTCTATTATTCGGTGACTCACATAATATAAGAGATAAGTAATTTTACTTAAGCATGTTGAAATGACCCAGATAAAATATATAAGATATAAAACTAGTTTTATACACGGGCTCGATATATAGTAACTTAGTGATTGCATATTTTTTTACTATTGTTACATAAAACAACTGCATTGGAGATACTGCCCTCAATAAATTAACTAAAACGATGACTTTGTGAAATTGAAAAAATACTCAGCTAACATATAAATATCACACAATAAATAAACAAAACTATAAAAGGGAGTCCAATTATAAAAATTGTACCGATTTGAAACGGCTCAGAAAAGTATATTGAACAGATAATGATAAAGAAATAGTTATATGAGTCACTGACATTATATAAATTTTGGCTGCTGCAGATCTATATTTGCTAGTGTAGAAGATCTGATATTCAGTCGCATTGCAGCGACTCCTAACCAACCAGTCAGTCGAAAGGAAATAATTTTGGGAGAGGCAATTTACAGAAATAGGGGAGAGATAGACTGAAGAGACATTTTATCCCAAAGTGATGCGTCATTGTGTTCATCACGTGATTTATGCCAGCAACAGTGCCGGCCTGTTATGCCATAGAATTTGAAAGTGTGGAAAGACGAAGAAACAGGAATGATGATGGGGTCATTTTGGGAGAATCTCAAGGCAATGAGTCATAGCTATCCTTGAAATATAGGAAACGAGATGACGACTGGAGGAAGTAGCAAGGAAAGATGGCAACAGCAGAAATCAACAGCTTTGTATAGAAGGAATAAAATATTCACAAAATATGTTGCCGGTGAAAGAAACCAATTAATTGCTTTGCTAGGGTGACTTATGGGTCTTTGTCTGACACATGTCACCTTAAAAACAGATGGAATGAACGGGTTTTACCAGCAAGGCATGTCATAGTTCTAGAGAAAGTTTCCAATGAATTATCCTTGATATATATGTATAATATATACGCCCACCATCAAACCTTTGTTCAGTTTGAAACTTTTTATGTTTCTGTATATTGCATTATAATTAATCCTTGCTGGTCTATTATATACAATATTGCCTTTACAAACAGCACCACTGGATGCATGTAGGTATGAGATAATTCATTAGTAATTTGGTTAAGTATAGCGCATATACTATAGGTGACTCAGTAATAACAGCTGACTTGTTTAGAACAAAGATATTTATGTCCCTTAGTTTTAGCTAAACATGCAGCAAAACTAACAAAGACAGTCATTTTCCTTTGATAAATTGGTAGCGGTTAATTTTCTGATAATGTGGTGCTGCGGTTCAAAAAGAAAATACCATTTGCGAATAATTGTAAATAATACATAGATAGAAAATAAATCGCTGTTCTCAGCGCATCTAAAAGATATGCAGGAAATAGTTGTCCGATTTTTTGGACTACACAGATAAAAAAATTCTTATATACGAACTGAATATAGGACAAAGAAAAGATCTCAGTCAGCAAACGTGATTGCAATCATATTTATTATATAGTGTAGATGTTATCCAACTATCCTCATTTGCTCAGATATATGTTTATAGGTTTAACTATTTCACGTGGCTGGCATAAAATTAATCGTGTAGATATGGTTCAGATATGGTACAATAGCACCATTCACTATATACATGATATTAATAATTTCATGTGCATATTATAAAATACTTTCCAGCTTTTTATAAGACATAGGCGGCGGAAGTGATGGATAAAATATGACACTTTTATGACACACATATGATGGATAAGCCATGACACTTTTTTCATAAATTCAGAACTGCCCTTTAGAAAATCTAACTATGAGTAGAGAAAATGACATGTTAATAATGTTTGTTTTCGCATATTTCTTTCACACAGTGATTTAATTATATGCAAAACATTACATACATCTTCAAAACTATATAATAATCTTCTTGCGGTAGTAATGAAAATGAAAACATAATTTATAGTTCTTATTTTCTCATATATTCTGCATAAGCAAAAGGGAATTCTGTTATACCATATATATATGGCTATTTAATAATGCCCTTTTAAAAATATTGCCCATGGCTCTCTAAATTTCGTTCCGCCACCTTTGTAAGATGATTGATATTTTAGAATTGTACGGCAAACAATTTTAGGTATTACTTTAACTTTAAATATATACTAGGAATAAATAATGTTTATAAATAGAAAAAATTTAAACCATATAAATATGAAAATGCTGGAAAAATACAATACAAATAAAAAACAGTCAGACGTTTTAGTCTTATAGGGCTTTGTCAGTGATTAATGCCAATAAGAACTAATAATAAAGTGCATTACTATAAAAAAAAACTATTACATATAGAGCTCTAGAGCCAAAACGTCTGCATGGTAACGTACCTTTGAATAAAGTTATAAATAAATAATAATTACCTAATCGTTAGTTTTGATGTTTATTTTTATACAGGGCGTTTTAGTTTTAATATGTTTTAAGTACATCCGTAATATATTATACTCCTGAAAATTATAGATATTAAATATGAATATAATAAATAAGTGTATAAAAAAGTAAGTAGGGTATATATACCTATCCAAAAAATAACGCGTTATATTTTAACAACTATATATAAATCAAAGCGATTTAAATATTTCATAAATGTATTGTCTAATATTTTTTAAAGGCTTCTTCTTAAAATTTTGATTGGATACGAACAATATCTTGGTCATCATATCTTAAATTCGATCATTTTTTGCAATTTCCACACTAGAAAAAATACAACACAGAAAAATCATTAATAAATTTAAAAGGAAAAATTATCATAACAGGTGAAAACCGTATCAGAAAAGAAGAAATTAATAATATTAAAGATAATTGCATTTTGTTTTTATTTATCGAAATGACGTGAATCTTTAAGTATTCAAAGAAGATTCTATTAATTTGTATATTTAAAAAAAAGATTTTTTGCAATATTAAAAAGTCGATAAAAAGTTTATTGGCGAAACACAACCGCATAGTATTTTAAATTTTGCGCCTTTGTAATCGGCAATACTGCAAACATGCATTTAATATCCTCGAGAATTAAAACTGCAATGACCCATAGCAAAAAGGTGAAGGTCAACTCATACCAAGGAGACAGAGAATGAGGAAGAAGGAATGAGAAGAAGGAATAATATATAAGGAGACAGCATAGTGGAGGCTGCCTTGTCATAAGGTGGAATAAGAGGCTCGGTTCATGCTATTGCGCCATCATTTAGCGGCAGAAGGGAGTTACAGAACTCAATTCAGACACAGAAAATATGAAGGCGAAATATTATCCCACATTGAGGATAGAGATGACGAAAGTTTAGGAAGAGAGAAGAGAGGAAGGCAATAGGTATGCCGTATATCCCGGACATCGAGCTATACTATTGATTTCCTATCCCTAGAATGGAATCCAGGCCACGGCTATGACAGAACGGATAGTCGAGCATGGAGAAGAGGGGAGGAGAGTGGGAGGGAGGTAGACAAGTCTAGGCAGTAGTTAGTGAGAGTAGGCAGGTACCTGTGTACTGAGATGACTAGGAGTGAGCGAGACAGTCGGGTTAAAACCAAGATGACAACTTTTCCCCTTCTGTTCTCTCATATTTGATACAAACCTTGAACCTAAGTTGCACCCACTGTCTCTCCAGCGAATCTTGTTACATAATCAAAAGATAATATGCCCTGGATTGGCCTCTGTTTAACTTTATCCTAGTTCGCCTTCGATATAACCTCAATCGTAATCAATTCGTGACGGATATAACAAAGGCGGAATATATTTATTTCATTTATATATATATATATAAATTATATTATATAGGACCTGTTAACCTAAATGTAAAAAAATATTAAAAATATATAGCCGACAACAAATTGTGGCAAAATTTGATGATCTTCGCAACAACAATAACAAAATACATTTTAAACAGCAATTTAAATTCGGTAAGATAACATACACTGACATCGGCTTCAAACATCACCTGCATATCTTTGTTCAAGTGTAGGCCCGCCAGGAGGCAACAAGAAAATGAAGGCTTGGTTACTGGAATTCTACCATCATAAAATTAGACAAGCGAACGCGTTGAAGCAGGCGCCGTGTACTAACATATAGCTCACACGTCACATAGCTCGAACAAAGAACGGAGATAATGCAGTGCGATTTCCGCAGAGTACAATGCTATATTGCAAGTCGAAACACATCGTATATACGAGAAGCTCTCATTTATAACAGCTCCTTATCATGCCACTAAATGTTTTTTCATTCATTCCTCTTTTCTTGTTTTACTAAATACCGTTTCCATCGGTAACAAGGAAGCTTGCTCGCACCAACTGCATGACCTCTGTCATAATCCTGGTAACCTCCGTTTGACCCCGAAATAGCCAAATGTTATAGAAATCGATTTCGAGAAGAGAGTAGAGTAGAGGAGACAAATTATGGAGAGGATGTCCGGAGTGAGTATGTGTGGGTGAAAATTAGAAACACAATTTGCAGCTCTATTAACAGTAACTATTTAGTGAAAATTGAATGTTGAATCGGTGTAGAAACATTGCAAATTGTGTTTGATTGGCTTCTATATGAAATTTTTCTTATAATATATATCATATCAGTGTAGGACCTAACTGGATAACTAAATTGTCAATCAATATTGGTCAGGCGTAAAAAATCAAATTGTATGAACCCCTTAATATAATTAGTTATAATAGTTATATTCAAAATAATATTTGTAACATTTGTAATATGAACAGTGACTTCATTTTGTCATTACGAAATTATACTTTACATTATATTTCGCACATATATACAGAGGGAGCTAGCATATATATAGATAATATCTGTATAGAAATTTAAGTATCATTTGTTAATATACACAGCTATAAAATACTTTTGTTCTACATAGTACAACTATAGGGTGCAAAGGTACATAATATGTATTAATTGGTACAAAGGTATAATAATAATGTATTAGAACTGTATTGAATTAATACATACAGTCTATAAATTCAAATACACCATTTAGGAGTATTAACAATCTGTAACGATACACAATAATTACAAAGAAAAATCATAGCAGAAAATAATGTTAGTTTAAATGTATCTCTATATTTTGTAAATATATACAATATTACCTATCCGATTTATATTGTATATATATACATATTTCATTACACTTTCTTAATATTAGGTATAGATAACATTATTATTGATTGTAATATTGATTGAATAGCATGATTATAGTCTGTATTATGTTCACAGTTTGTTATGTTATGTTACGTATCCAATAGCAGACTATAATATATATATATATACTGCCATGACACGGCGTTGTTGTGGAACGACTTTCAAATTAATAACTTTAAAGACAATTTTGTAAGAAATATTCAGTGATACACCGCTATTAGAAAAAGCTGAAAGCATGCGATTATAATACCTATTAATAGTACATATTATACAGCTGACCATATACATTATAGTGAAGGTCAAAACCAAATGACGTATACTATAAATGCAAAGTTATAGGCAAAATAGTTGTACATGAACATATATCATACATTGGTATAAAAAATAATTTGGATGTATGGTATGTTCATCAAAGGAAAATATGTATAATATTACAATATTTTATTTAAAGTATTATTCAAATTTTATTATAATTGCTTTATTGTGAGTTAAAATTGAAGTTATATTTTTTTAAATCGAATTAATATGGCGAAGGGTGTAGCAGAGAGATACAGAATACAAACTGCAGAACAGATAAATATAATTAAAATAAAAAAAAAATACCGTATAACCGTTTAACTACAAAAATATAATTTAATTTTAAAAGAATCAAGAGGTGTACTTAACAAACGTTTCGATTGTATTTATCAATGTTTAAAAAATATAAAATTCGTGAAAAAAAATTCTGGGATTTTATTATCCGCCATAAATGTTCAAGCGATTTTGTTCATTATCTTTATTTTACGTGTTATTTAAATATGGAAATCATAAATTTTACAGCAGTTAAAGCTTGTAACTATATCAAAAAATATATTGATTTGTAAATTGTTTACATTTTCCGAAAATAACAATAATTTAAAAATATAAATGTATATATATATAGTAAATGTAAGATTAAATTGCCCTGCCTCATATTTAAAATAAGAAATATATAATTAGACCTTATAAAAAAATAGAAAAATATTTACTGGGATTAAACAATATTATTACACTGAAATTTACATATTTAGAATCATAAACTAACTAAACTATAGACATGCCAGATTCCTTTGTACAACTATATGTAAAATAGCCAGCCGGTTAAACACTCGATTTGTCGACAATAATTATTAAATTTCTGCACTATATATAAGCTTGGAATATAGAAATACATACATAGAAAGTAAATTTTACTAATAAAATCAATAATTAGTATCTACAAATTTATATTAATTATATTAATATAGTGTTAATCGGTAGGCTGAAATTATAATAGCGTGCAGGTTAGTCTAAATCTTTTTTTAGTATTCAATGTATACAAATTAACATACAAGTATAATTTATACAAATTTATACATCTTTTACTTTAGTCTGTTTAGTCTTGGAATGTAAAATTTTACTTCATTTGGTGGTCTTTTTCCAATGCATAAAAGGTTGATGTGTAAGTGGATAAAATATATAAATGACCACCTCATTATATAAACACAGATTGAAGGCTGTTATAATTATTATAGAACTATAGAAGTATAGTTTTACCAATTACATTAGCATAAATATGCAGGCTATTTGAAGAACAGGTTTTCAACATTTAAATTATATATACATTGTGAAATTAGTTACTAGGGATTGGCCATATTGAGCAACCGGATATCAAAAAGACGATAATACATTTCGATAAAGAAATTCATTGTTATATGCTCATGTGTGATAAATCAACCACCATTATATACAAATTGTATAATTGTATAATCCTTATATAAACGAATCTTGTGAGCAGTATAGAACAAACAGTTCTATATATCAATTCATAATACCTACTCTTTGTTTTCGAAACCACATCATAAATTTTAATTATATTTATACTATCTTTATACTATAATATTGAATACAAATACAATTAGCATAAATTGTAAATAAAATAAATGCATATATATGAAATGATACAACATACAACATAGCAAATAATTATTGAAATAAAAATATATTGAATTTATTGATTAAACTGTAAAAATTTTGCAATTCTTTGTAAGTCATTCATGTAAGACACTCGTATATATCAAACTATAACATTTCAGTACTGAATAAAATTTACATAATTCTAATATATAATCATTATGCTCAATTAAGTAGGTTTTACAACATAAATAAACAACAATAAATGTAAATAGAGCTAGGATATGGCCCGGCGATAAAAGAACACACAATGTATAATCATATCGCTATATATATATGCTTTTCAGGCAATATCTGGTATTATAATATAATATGTAATGGAAAAGTTAATCTTCATAAATATGTAACCTTTAAATATGCTAATTACACGGCTGCATTAACGCAGTTGTCCCGAAATTGGTGTCAGCTATATGCTAAGATAGGTGTTTATACCGGTAAAAGTTAAGTGCAATCTTTAGTGTAAACACGCTATAACAAGAAGGCCACAACCAATTGCGTGCATTTAGTCTTGAAATCGGTGGATTTATATCCATATATTACGTAAATCACAGCATATATAACTTTATAGACAGCCAAATGTTGTCACATATATAGATTTCTCAAAACATATAACTTGTCCAAAATTTGGATGATTTTTTCCCCTTGACATATATACCTAGACGTTTTGTAAATCGTCTGTTTTAATAGTAGTAAACTAGTAGGGTGTAAAGGCAATGCTCGACTCTTTTCTCTTCTTTTATTGTGAGATTCTTTGAACCTAAGTAAAATTGCGCATTTTGTGGCGCAAAAATCATTGAAATCGGTCGAAAACTAACAACTAAAAACTAATAAAAAATAACTAATGATTAATCATAATTTCTATCATTGAAGACATATAAATCTCTAATTGAGAAATGATTATTAATCAAAAATAGTTAAACGATATTGTATATAGATAAATAATGGACAATTTTTAAAATTAACTATTCAAAATTTAATATATATTTCAAGGTCTCCAAGATTTACTATAATACTTGTTTTTAAAGTGTTTTATTATAAGAGGTAATAATATACAGAACAAAGAAAGAAATATATTATCTGTTAAAAGTTAAATGTCCATATTAAAAAAATATACCCAAAAATGTAATACATGAAACAAAATACTGATACACTATATATTGAAATAAATAAACTTTACAAATATAGTATATAAATGTTATTTTCCACAATCTGCTCGGAAAAAACCTTTTCATATATAGTATAAATGGGCCAGTTGATGATGCTTTTATTTGTTGAAATGTATATAGAATTATAAATACATATATAAATTCATAAGATATTGTTTATGTGGACGTCATTTTTACAACGCAGATTATAATTAAATTTTTGAAGGCTTTAAAAAGTGTGCCTTGTTAGCAAATAATGATTAAATGGCAATTATTTTTTATACAGATTTCCGATGTCTTTACAGTATTGTAAATAGTCTATATTTTAAAAATACAATCACAAACAAATCATAAAATATTACCCTGATATCGTTAAATAGTATACTTAAATTAAATGATATTCTTTGTATTTAAACCAACGTTCACTAAAACAGATGTTTCTTTTTGTTGTGTGTTTAAGTGAAAATTATAATTCCTTGTTCTTTGTGGCGAACATTTGTGCCGAAGTACTTTATCTATATATTTTGTCCGCTCAATTCGATAAAAACAATCTCTATATGTTGTTAGATGAAATGATCTACATGAGGCTCAGTCAAATGCTCCTCATGGGTTGGTTGACAATATCCGAGCCCTCGAAACAACAAAATGTTAAGAGGTCAAAGCTTAAAGCGATAAAAAGAATTAACTCGGCCTTGAACTTATTCTCTTTGTTGGAGCGAGGAAAATGTAAACATTTGGGCTAGATTATGTGAAGTGGTTCACAGCAAAATAATAACATGTTAAAAGACGACGCAAAGATTATCTATACTCGATAATAGATATATTGGTCCTCAAATGAGAACCGAATATTGACGGTTTTAGGTTATAGCGATGAATAGGTGTTAGACAAAAATAATCACTGCAGCCAAAATCA
Source organism: Vannuccia rotundouncinata (assembly GCA_034780395.1). NCBI lineage: Eukaryota > Metazoa > Platyhelminthes > Proseriata > Coelogynoporidae > Vannuccia > Vannuccia rotundouncinata. The sequence continues at coordinate 40,386 of JAUZNC010007228.1, read as the reverse complement.
GCAGAACGAATTGGTTTAAAGAATCAATACATTAAAATTGCAGTATCAATGCATTCAAAGAAAATGAAATACATCTATGATATAATCAATAAATTGAATTAAATCGAAAAATCAATAAATCAATAAATTGGTTGACAAAAATATTTTAGAAGAGAAAAACAATTTGTAAGCAGAAATTAAACTTATTTTTATAATTGAAGCTATTTAGTGAACGAGCATTATTCAGTGCTGTGTTAATAAGTAGAACATCCAAAATTTAAAACGAAAATGAACAGACAATGCTATTTTGAGTCAATATAAAATAAAGGCACGTGACAACATTGTAATGGCTGTTGATACGTGTAAGAATGAAAAGAACCTGAGTCATCCTTTTTTATTATTACTATTAATATTATATTAGAGAACTGAACTTTTCATAAGAGTCATTCGTAACTGTATTAACTCAACGACATTATATTCATAAAAGAGCGGTTATATAGTTAGTCATCTCATGGTACACATCTTTCCTCAGAACAGCTCTCTGTCTGACTGTCACTAGGCAGGCACTGTAGAGTTGTAATCAGTAGCTCTAATAATATTATCGACGACGCACACACGATGGCAACAAAGACATTTTCATTAATGCTGGGCTTGTATTAATCTCTTTCTTTCCTTAACGAGTACCTTACTACTAAGTATAGTATCTTCAAGTGGGGCTGGCTGGTACCCTCATGATCTTGTTTTCCTGTGACCAAGGCACACCATTGACAGATATAATATACATAAGTTATAATGCTGCTTCCTCCTATTATGCTGAGAGAAACCATGTTCTGACTGGCTATAATAATTCTACGAGCCAGGACGGGTTTCATCAGTGTTAAAAATGTTTATATGCAAGTGAGTCATCGGGACATAAATTGTAGATTATAACGGCTCTTTGTGTATACCAGCTGTGTTCCTGGTATATTTAGTTAACGTGCTGTGCGCTTTCATTGTTTAAAAGTATTGTAAAAGTATAATACAAACAGACAGATAGTACACGCACTTCCAATTCCTGGAAATAAATTCAGTTTCAAGGTCAATTCAAAAGACAATTTTTTATTATAATGAGTTGAATATCTCAGAATTCTTTTTAAATTAATCTTAAAATCTAGTAATATTTAGAAAAGTTATACAAGTAAAATAGAATATAAGTAGAATAAAAGACACCGTCTAAAATTAACGTTAAAATTACAATAATACTAAATTAAAAAGATAACCAAAAGATACATAAATTTACAAACATTTCGATGATTATCAATTTAATAAATAAAAATTTGATCAATCTATTTATTATTCTGTGAATTATGATCTTATTTACATATTTTTTATCATTAAAAATTCTAACATTAAAATGAAAAGTTTGAAACTCAAATTAGAAATCTGTATAAACTTTATTACGCCAATTAAACAGTAAAACTAATCACTGATCAATTCGTATCATCGATGTTGTTATGTTAAATTATGGACTTCATATAGACAATTGAAAAAATATATTATAGATTGAAAAAACGATATTTGATTTATAAAAAGAATCCTATAAATTATATAACATTGTAATGTTAGTATACTTTCTAATTACGAAATAGTAAAAAAATATTCTATTAATAGTTAGTATGTAATACGTAAATATATATATATAGGAATGCGTAAGAATATTATAATTTAAAATAAATAATGCAGAATATATTAATAAAGTAGTCTAGACTTGAGTATAATATATCAAATTTAACATTAATATTTTATTTATAATTTATAATAATTTACTAAGCAAGAAAGCGTTACGTAACTAATTATCAGTTTGCTAATTAAACTATAAAGAAAAGAATAATTTTCGAGGAAATTTTCTTCAAGAAAGTAAGTTACATTATAACTAGAGCTGGTTGGCTAACTGACTGCCTAGAAAATATAAAATTCGTCCTCATGTTATACTACATCGTGCTCCCATAACCGCTACCGAGGAAGTTCAAGGCTGCGCTAGAGTCACGAGATCTACTGTCAATCAATATGCACGTTTTCTCAGAATAACAACAACACGTTAGTTGGATTGGTTTGCGCAACGTCTAGACACCCCTCCTTTACGACAATGACGAAATTAAGATTGCATTATAAATATAGTGAAGATAGCTTCAATTTCCAAATAATATAATGTAGTTTATTATACTACTAGAGCAGTAGTACATTAATTAATGCATACTTTCATAATATAAGGAACATTAATCTCTTGCAACTAAAGGCTTACTAATCATTTTCAATAGAAAAACACGTGATGGCGCTGTTAATGATTACTCAAGTAAATGCCACAAATAAAATTAGTAATCATGAGATGTCTAATATACCTATTTTAGCCAAAGGGTATTTGAGTTAAAATATATCAAAATGTAAATAACACATTATTAAACACTAACATTAAATTACGTACAACAATTTACTGATAATAAATGTATTAAGATCTAAGCATTTGACATGGCAAAGACTCACCAACTTCTAAAAATTTGCCTCATAATAAATATATATATATTTATGTAATTAATCAGAACGCTTCAATACTTTATAACATCATGATCGATACTTATATAGTTTTTTTTAAACAAAAACTGTAAAAAGCAACAAAAAACATTGAATGCTCAAGAAAAACAAACTATTAAAGCAATAATAAACTTTCAACTTAATAATTAAAAAAAATAAAAAGTTATATTTTTGATTAAATATTGATTTATTTCAATTGCAATCTATGTTCTAGGTAATGTACATAAAAGTAAATATAGTTTTTCATATATTGGTACAGTAATATGCAACACCTTTAATACAATATTATAATAATTAATCCTGACTGTACACAGTACAAATAACACGAGGCTTAATCAAAGAACTAATACAATGGAAGCCCTGAATGTACAAAATAATCGATACCATATATTATATTATGTTTACTAGAAATGTCTAAGGCAAGAAAGAAAAAGTTTTAACTCAACTCCTATTATTCATCATCCTGAATTACATAAAGTTTATAACTGTGAGGTAAATTGATTTTAAAATCATATTATACAAAAAATATATGTAACCCATTCTATTAATATACACAAACGTTCTGAAATATTGAATAATTATCAAATATTTATTTGAAAAAAATTATTTCGTGGATTTTTAAAAATTAAAAAAACATTCAACTGAAAGAAAATATAAATTGAAGAAAGACAATCAAGAAAAAATGATACCGTTACCATAAACATCATTATTATGAGATCATAATTATAAATATTAAGAAATGATAGGTTCAAGTTAATGTTCGACACAAATATCAAAACTTAACCAAACAAATAAAAATTGAAATAAAAACAAAGATAGTGACAAAAGCCAATTAAATTTTGTAATATACATATTTTTGAGAAAGGTACGGTAAATGAACATATTGAAAAAGAAAAAATATTTGTGAAATCCATCAAAAATAATAAATACAATAGCCCTTCATGTACGGGTTTTTCTTTTGACTAATCAAATAAAACGCTGAATAAAGTGTACTTTTAAGATTGGTGCCGACTGGTCTAAAAGCAGAGCATCAGGATTAAAAAGTGGATATTTCTAAAATAACAGAATAGCGTTGATTTCTAGGTATTCCATTAATTTTAACTATCGACCGGATCACCTTGAATGCACCCAAAACGTGTCTAGAGTGTATAGAGATGTGTCAAACCCATTAGTTCTAGCCATATCCTCAAGAGTTTTTCTATAGTACTGCTTCCTAACTAGGTCAAGGGCAATCGATATTATGTTCTAAATATTATTACTAGTTAGGGGCTAAGCGATTAATGATGTAGAAAAAATGAGATTATGTAGAATAATTTAAAATATAAGATAATGTGATGAAAGCAGTCGATTGTGTGCATGGAAATAATATTGCGTTCGATGTTTTAGCTGCAGATAAATAGATGAAATACATTTTATCAATTTATGCCCGGAAAATTAAAATGAAAGATAATCTCTTGATAATCACAGCCCGCATTTATCAATGTAGAAATTATTCTTACTGTTGTACTGTCATGTTTAAGATTTCTGAATTGTGCAAGCTATAAACTATAAATTGTGCTTGCTTAAATAAAACAAATCGTGAGCAAACAAAATATAAATTAAGTAAATTTGAATTTAAAGAATTTTGAATAAATATAAATCAATAATTATTCAATGAAAAACTGATATTATTTATCTATACCATCAATTATTAATCCAAAAAAGTTGTATTCAGCTAAATCATAGAATACAAATAAAATAAAAATATTTAGCAATTTCAGTCAGAAATATGAAAATTGCGAGCGACTGAAATTTACATTTTCCATCAATTGCAGCATATAATTGATATATTATTATACAGTATTACGAGCTTTACAGAGTATTAGCTTGATCTGTTGGAATTGTATCATTCGATATTAAATAAAAGAAAATATATTATAAGCAAAAATACAAATATAGATTAGAAAGTTGAAGTAATAAGTAGAAAAGGGGGCAATACTTGATTATAAAGAGAGATATACCTTCACTGGTTCCCAAGAGAAGTTGATCCTGATTGTAGTTATGATAATACATAATTATAGCAGTTTTTGATTTGATTAAATTGATTACTTCATTGAGAAAACAATAAGTCGAAACCACTATTAACAAATAAAGTTATCATTTTGAGTTCCAGTACAAAGGAAAAGCTAGAAAGTTCCACTGAGAAGAGGTATGAAAGAACCAACACAGGCTGAAGCTGCCCAAGGTGACTGCTAACCGGTAAACCCGTTGAGCCCAGGAGAAGAAATAGCGGGAGCAATGCCCATCGCTGGATTGCTGTTGGTGAGCCATTCTTTGGCAACCCATTGTGGTTCCTGCTCTAGCCGACGAATGCAGCTAAGAATTTCCCGTAGAGTTTGGTCCGGTTCTGTGTTGACTAGTACCTTGTCGAAGAAGTGGCCGTTGTGTATCTCCATCTGTCGTCCACGTTCCATCGTCCGTAGGAGTTCATCATTAGTCTGTTAAAGAAACATTCTCAATATTTTCAAAATAAAAGATTAAAAAGTTCTATTTCATCATCCAGATATTGTTGTAATAACTTATAATTATACAATATGTATTCTATATACTACTTTAAAATTATCAATAGTATAATTATAAACACTATAACAAATTATAAAAACAACTTACAGTAGGATGATTGAACTGGCTCAACTTATTTACAAGACTTCGCATTGCATCAATTCCACGTGGAGGGGATATGAAGATAACGTAAGGAAAGTAACCGCTCGATCGTATAGAGGCAATTGACTTTAGGGCAAATAAAAAAATTACAAAACAAGATAAAAACATCCTTTAACGGAAATATTGATTCATTCAAGTAAAAAGAATTCGACAATTTGCAGTAAAATAAAAACATAGGAAGAAATTGATCCAACATGAGAGGAGATAATATTTAAATAAAAAGATATTTGGGCATTAAAACTTAATTGCTCATAAAAATATCATCTAATTATGCTTTAATTACCTCGGGTTGCAGCGACAGAACACATATTCGGCCCGTCTCCTGAACACTCCGAATGGCAGACTTACTAGTTCCATAAAGGTTCTTTTCATAAACGCCAAACTCGATAAACTGTCCGGAATTTCGAAGAGATTCAAAGTCCTGTTTACTCACAAAGTGGTAGTCCTTCCCATTTATTTCGCCAGTCGTAGGGATCCGTGTTGTATCTGGACAGAAACGAAAGTGAAACTAGCGAATGTTGTTAAACAATTTAAGTTAAATAAAGTAAAACAATTATTATAAGAAGGAAAGGCTCACGTGGAACAACCGGTGCGAACCGATCGATATCCGATTGGATAACTCGGAGAAGTAGGTCATGCCGACCCACTTGTAACGGACCAATGAAAACAATGGGTCGTTTGGACATTGCATTCTGGGTGTAGAGCTCCACAGCTTCATAAGTGAGACATTGCTGCAGATAAGTGTCTGAAGGTGCACAATTACAAGTGACGAGGAGAAAGATGATGAGGCCCCCAATTCCAAGAGAATAACAACCTTACCCTCAATATCAGACGGGCAGTAGGAATTCTTGACAGCTTTCTTCCAGAGTCCACGCTTCTTCTTCTTCCCTGTAGCGGAAGAGGGTCTCTTCTCCTTGCGCTGTGCACACAGGTTGGACACGGTCACGTGGTCTGGCGAGTGTCTCGCCGTTTGCTCTCGCATGATGCGCTGCTGTTGCTGTTGTTGACGTGTGTTGAGCAGGTTCCGCATCACTTCCCGCTGACGCTGGAGATCCGGACTGGGTATGAGGCCGGCTAGTCCCGTCTCCGAGGGAGATGTAGAGGCCTGTGGGCTCTCGATCTTGTCTCGATAAGCTTGCCACCAGTTGGGGTCGTGTGTGTTGATCACGTGGAGAATATCTCCGCGTTCGAAGGAGAGCCCGATCTCTCGGCAGGGGATGTAGAGGTCGTCTTCTGGTCGGTATGTGAACAGGGCACGTAGATGGTGCTGAATGGTTTAGAGAAAGGAGGGGGGAGGGGAGAGGGTTAGAAAATGATAAGAGTGGTGCCTTATGCATTGACAATAATCATAGATATTGTGCTATATTCACTAGACTCATATCATTCAATGAACTTTTTATTTCAAAAATCATTTCTTTCGATGTGTCGTATCAATTATTGTAATTTTGTTAACAATGTTCTAATAAAGAATAATTTCCATGCTCTTTCTCAATCCAACCAACTTTTAATAATTTAAATTGACTTAAACATTAATTGTTTTCTATTCTAAATGAAATTCATCAAACTGCACATTAATATGTTATTCAGAGATTTACACGTTCTTTTCTATAAATTTAACTTTAAGACATTAATTATAGAAAATAGAGTGATTTTAGGTATATTTCCTTTATTTAAATCTTTCAACAAGAGCAACCACAGTGTAGAACATGGTGTATCAACAAGTGATAAAAATGTCAAAATATTATTATTATATTATAGCTATTTCAAATATTTATTCTAATCGCAGAATGGTTCACGCATACGAAATTCTTTCAACTATTACATTACCTTTTTATGAATATGGTTGGATAAAATATATAATATGTGAATATAAAATATAAAATATAAAGAGAATATAAATGAACATTGAAATTATTATAAGTATATAACTAATTCTTTATAGATAAATTATTAATAAATAATACGAAAACAATTTTTTCAGGAATTTATTTTTTATCAAACTTTTAGAGCTAACTCATTCTGTAACCTTTATATATAAAAGAAAAAACAGGATTTTTGTGTATTTTTGAATACTTCCCAATACAGTCAAAGGGGATATATACGAAGAATACACCGTGCACAAACAAAACAAGCTTGAATACAAACACATAATTGACAAATAATGCTTCTACAAAATCAAAAACAACATGACAATGGCTATATGAAATACCAAACTTACCTCCGATGAACGACGTAATGATTCCAAATCAATCTACGGAATTGAAGTAATTGAATAAACCATAATAATATATGTAATGGAAAATGTTAAGCTAGATACTACTATTTATTAAAATGTTATTTTCTACACTATACTACCTATAAAGGAATTTCATGAATGAAAGATTACTCTTGAAGTATACACTGACTTACTATGATATCCTTTTTATCACTAATCAATGTGGTCATATCGTCAATTGGAGAAACTTCAAAAGTCAATGTTCCTTTCATGCGTGTCTAAAAAACAATTAGCAGAAAATGGAAATATATTTTAGCCTTTTAAATTTAAGATTTAAGGGTAGGTGATTTTCTACTATTAAGGAATTTAATTCAATGAATAAGTTTAAAATTTATAAAATTAATGAGTAATATCAAAACTAGTTATTCAATTATTTAAAATTTTTTAAATGGATAATACATTATAATTGTTATTAATAATTACTACTAAGATAGTAGTATACACAAAACTACAGAATTATAGTCAAGTAAAATTTAATAATAGAAAGAATAATAAAAGAATTACTGTTGAATATCCGTCCCAAACTATTTAAGAAATAGATAAAGAACAGGATTTGATGAAAGAAAACATTCAATATGTAGACAGAGAAAAAAAGGGAGCAATCTTACCAAGATTTCGCTGACAGTGTTTACATCTTTTCCCGGCATTTCGATAGAGTTTACCGTGAGAATTTCGTCACCCTCCTTAAGCAAACCTGACACAAGGAAAGAGGGAGAAAGAGGGCGGCGGTGGTGTTGATGGAAATCGGTTAGTTTAAAAATCGAGGCGGCGAGTAAACTGAAGGCTGTGTAAACACACCTCCGATAAAGAAGTAAGGATAGAGATGAAACTGTACGCACGGGAAAGGGGACAAGGCCAAAAGTAAGAACTGACTGCTTGATTATATTATTTTTTCAAATATTTTTTTCATGTTTGTGGAAACACACACTAACACCATTGAAGTGCAGATACAATTTCCAGTGCCCCTAGCAAAATGTCCCTGCCACATAATTATTTCAACTAACAAGTTTTAAAATACATTCGTCTTCGACTTTATCCCGATATCGAGGGAAAATACTATACATATGGATAACATCTGTTTCAACAATGCGGTTGAGACGACATATTGTATTAGACAACCACACTTTTAAATCTTTTCTAGCTTTTACAAATCAAGACCAGTTTTTATGAAATTGTCAATAATTATCAATTGTAAATATGCAAAACGGAAATATTTCTTGTAATCCTATTGTAATCCTATTGAATCCTATTGAATCCTATTGTAATCCTATTGAATCCTATTGAATCCTATTGTAATCCTATTGAATCCTATTGAATCCTATTGAATCCTATTGAATCCTATTGAATCCTATTGTAATCCTATTGAATCCTATTGTAATCCTATTGAATCCTATTGAATCCTATTGAATCCTATTGAATCCTATTGTAATCCTATTAATCTGTCTTGAAAAACTAAATACTTTAAGTGTTAAAAACAATTTTACAGTTTAAATTTTAAAATAATTCCAAGACTTTTACAGATCAATACTTTTTTGAGTCTTAAAAAGAATTCAAATACACGATTGTGTACAAGACTGCGTATGAACCCTGTAATCATAATGTCAATGTTACATAGAAACCAGTTATCTAGAGCAGTCAAAATATCGATATCATATCATTTGTTTGCCATCATTTATATTTTATCGACTTTTAATTAATAGATTTACTCAATTTGTTTTTCTTATCAGAACATTTTTGTAACATTTTAAAACTCCAAAAAGAATTTTTATATCATGGCAATTATTGAAAACTTGCCCATTACGATTACTGAATTATAACAAAAATTACACCAATTCCTTATCGAATAGAGCAAGAGTAATAAAACCGAAAATCAGTCGAACCGCTGTCGACGTTCAGCTTCAAGTTTACAAAACTATTAAAACAGGAATCTCACTACATTTAGGTAGAAACTCCTGAGTATGGCCTCAAGAGAGCAGAGATAGACTACCTATGCTCCGGATAACATCGCATTAAAAGAAATGCTAATAGCTGATAAAAGGCGGTTTAATCAATCTCAATTAAATTAGGAAGACATTGTCACAGCGAACAAGGCTAGTAAAAAGCTGGCAGGCTAATCATCCCGACCCCTCCACAAATCAATAGTTGATTCTAATACAAATAAACGTTGGCTGTATTTAATCATTTCTCCGTTTATTATAAAAGTTACAAAATAGTTTGTTGTGTGCATTTATTTCCCATAATAACATAAAATAGCGTAACATACTCGTTCGATTGCATATTAATAGGACCACTGAGCTAGTGATAACTCTCTTTATTGGGCAATAATTTGTCTTTCAATTTTCAGGTTTTTAAATGTGACGGTTGTATTAATTTTAGCAGCAAGTGAAGGTTTTGCATATCAGGCGAGTTCAAAACAGAAATTATGTTATTCACAATTTTAAATTGTATTAGACGAATATAGAAACCGCATAAATTGTTTTTAGTTGTAATTATATAATTAACAAATAATAAAAATATGTTCAAAATAAATAGTAACAATATTTTTCGATTAATTAATGTATTATTTTCAATAATTACCCTATTTTGTAGAAGAAGGCCTAGAAAAAATTAAATCCTATATAATTTATTAAAAATGTTTCATTTTTGGATTGTAATTAATTATACGGTTTTTATAAAAATATATATATTTAAAGATGTCAAGAATATCCTCAAACCTTCAATCATTTAGGAAAAATACAGGCTTTTGCACCAGATTAGTCGAAAATTGGATAATAACATAATTATTATAATGTTCAAAACAAATTCAATATGTAAAACACAGTTTAAAATATGAAACACGGACTATTTAGTCGTAAATTTACCTTTATATAAAACTTTATAAAATCGATAACAGTGTTCAATTATATCATCCGCATTATTTGGCGTAATGAATGTTTTAAATTGAATGCTACAGTAATTTACATAAACAATTGTACACATTTATTCTTATCACCAATCTAATGAATTTACCTTATTATACCCTCAAAGCCTCCTCTAAATATAATAACGTTTCCGGGTACCTAAGCTAAGCCTGACAAGCATATTATGGAAAATACGACAAAGCCAGGAAAGCAGTGAATGAAAGATACAACTTTGTCGATGCAAAATAAGATACGATAGTTTTTTAAATAAAGATTTTTTTCAAATATTATATTTGTACAAAACTATCATTAACCTTAAATTTAATGTATAACACATTGATTTGGTTTGATTCTGGTTAAACAATGTCAAAGCAAATAATAGTGAACATTTGATTAGGCACTTTATTTATAGCGTAGAATATTGTTGAATATGTTATCTCGTTATCTAGAAGAGCTCGTAAAAAAACTTTTGGCATCAACTACGAAACAAAGGATAATTAAAAAATATTTTTTGATAGATTATTAATCACTACAAAACACATTTGTAACCTATGTTTTACACAATACCTCAGTTGAGTAGTGGACTTGTCCTTTAATAAGTCTATATTTCGGTTATTATAAGCTATATAAAATCTATAATTTTCTATTTCTATATATTAATCAGATAAAAAATTGTAATCGACAAATTTATTAAAAACAAGCAATTTTCTTACTTAGTTTAGCATGTCTAATTTAGTAAATTAAATGTCTTACCAGTCTTATAAGCGATACCCCCGATAACAATTCGTCCAACCACAACAGAATTACCTTCGTTGCGAACGGTCGCGCCCTGAAGAAAAAATGAAGAGGAACTATTTAAATGAAGACACCCAGAGGCATCTTATATTCAACGCTTTTTAACCAAAATGTGGTACTAGCAGGACACACCCATAATGTCATGCCGATTGCGAGATTAAAAATGATTAAAAACCTCCATTTCTTTTCTAAACCTTAATTCTCAACGCAGCGTTACAAGAAAACAAAAAATTGTATTGTTATCCCAATAATGCATAAATAAATACAATTAATTTTACAGGTAATAAGTATAAAAAAGGATTAAGTCTGTTATTAAAAGAAGAGACAATTAGTTGGAAGCTAACTATATAATATTAGATTTTAGTCATTGATTTTCTGACAGTTGTATTAGAATTCAATCAAGCAGTATTTCTTATCTAAATTGAATCTTTTCCCAATATCATTATGCTATATATATATGCAACATTTTTTATGTAAAAAAATATTTCCTCTAAAAAATACATCCCAGGAGATGATATGCTTTCATCGAAGTACTGAAATTTTGCCAGCCAATCAATAAAGACAAAAAATATAGAAATGGTCAGCAAATATGCAGTGCAATAGAACGTATGAAATAAGAAAAAGAGTGTAGAAGGTTGGCGAGTTAACAATTATTTTATATAAGATGGCTAATAGATGGCATGGAAGAACACACAAGAAAACGGAAATTTAATTTAACCAAGAATTCTCAAATTCTTATAATATATATTGACTATATTAGTATATTGTGGTTTGAAGTCTACTAATAATATTCTTGAAGATCAGTTGATCGAAAGTTGGCAGTTTTGATTGCGAACACAGACTTTGAATAACTAAATCACGTTAAAAGTTTGGAGGTGACCTTTACACATATATATAATAAATAAATTATAAATAATTCAAGCTACGGAAGTCACAGAATATTAAAGATACTATCATACTATAATATATTCAATTTATTCTTTATTATAATTAAAACAAAAAAATCTGCCTAGACAGTTTTATTTCAAAATGTAGAGAATGTTTCTCCAAAATCGTAATTTCAACTATCTAAAATCACGAACATCTCCGAAATTTCTGCCCCATATTTGACAAGTTCAATAAAACTCAGAAGACCATTTCTGGAAATAATGATCGCTTTCAATATTAACTCTTCAACAAATCACAGACTGTGGTTTTAATTTAAACAGTAATGCAAACTCAAAAATATAAGTCTTCAGGGATTCCTTCCTCTAAAAGGATTCTATAGTTAACAATAGGAATAATTGAAATTATTAACATAAAGAATAAGTCAAAGAGGGAGAGCAGCCACCTGAGGATGTTCCGTTTTACAAATGTTCATAAAAGATTCATATTATAGTATTAGATATTTAACAATATTTTTTATTTATTTTATTTCAAAAAATACATTTATGGATAATCAATAATATAATACTTTTGACTAGATCATCGATTCAATTCGTTCTCTGTTTGATGTGGATCACAGATCAAAGTTGTACAGACAATATACCTAGTAGAAATTAGCGACATTGGTAAGATTTAATTCAATCAAAAATGATAAAACACAACTTTATATTCAAATTTTCGTATAAATTTTATTTAAAAATTTCTATGCAATAATTATTATTTCAAATCATTATATTAATCCATTGTTGAAGCGGAAAGGTGTGACAGTAATTGGATAGATGGAAGCAAGCGATATAAATTATGCTGGGATAGATGGTAATTTACTAACACAACTGTTATCGATATGATTTAACGGTTTTTCTGTAGTTTCAATGGGATTTTTAATTTATTTCACGTGAATTAATTATAGCCAGTAAATAAGCACAAAGTGATCCATATTAGACACTTAAAACGTTGGAATGGTATACGATCATAACAGATGGTTGCTTCAGTCCCCTATATTTAAACCGAACAACAAAAATAATGTTTAATTGTCAGAAATGAAGCTATTAAATTCAAATTATTCCTCAAGATATATGTGTACCAGAATTCCAATACAATTTTTAAAAACCGTCAATCGTGTTCATAAACTATTATGTAATAGCATAAAATAATTATGAATATTTAATATTTTTTTAAAATATTTTTACATTTAGACAAATTTACTCATACTTATACATTTGTCTTTGTAATAAATGCTTTATATTTATAGAAATATATCAACTGCACACTACGATGCATTGTGAATAATATATAATATGAGTTTTGTATATACATGGAGATCGCTGGTATCTTGTGTTCAACAAGCGAATTTATATATTTCATTAATCTATTACACATTTCAATAAAAAGAAAACATTCTTAACACATTAACACACTTCTTTACATTTTCTTGACAATATTCAGAATAATGAAATATTTAAACAATCTATGTTTTAACACAAATCCATGCAATTTAAGTTTGTTGTTTATAATCTGTACCATAAATATTTCCAAGAGGTATAACCTAATGAATAAAAATGAAGTCTCGACTAAAAACAAAGAAAGTTATAAAATTTATAGCAGAAATCATGCCATGCAGATGAATAATAGATAAATATCGTGATTATTTATTTTTCTTCCTAATTGATAACATTTTAATAGTTTTTCTGAACCAGAATAATCACAAAGACCTTTCCAAGTAACTTTATACATCTATGACTCCTGAAATAATAGATACATTCATCTCACACAACATAATTAAAATATTTCATAATCAATTAAAACTGTAGTATGTTTACAATTTCAAAATATTTCTTTATTTACTGTCAAAACAAGATTTATTTAAGGAAAAGTTCAAACAACTTTAATATAAAGAATTACGATTAAGATTATTCAAAACATGCCAAATAATTAAAATAAGTATTAGTCAGACATATTTTTAAATTACCGAAATTCAATGCAATTGAGTATATAATTACTTCATCTAAATTTAAATAATTTCATTGTCTTTATTATAATTTAAAAGACGACGATTTCCATACATCTACATATCGTTTGTAACCAGTGAACTATCCCCGCGAATACTCTGCAAGAATAATAAATTGCCTGTCCATAAGCTGTTTCCCTTGCCTATATCACATTTCATTCACCGTATCTATGAGGTATTAAATAATACATTAGTTGCAGTTAACTGGAAGTATACTCACGACAAATAATGACACTTCAAAAGATAAAAACAAATTGAAATAAAAAGTAGAAAATCTACTTTAAAGCGTTTATTTCAATATTTAAATAAATAATCAGTTTGCAGGCTTCATTTTGCCAAAAAAATAGTATTTCCTAAAATCGATGTAACATTATTTGAAAGTGTTCGCAGCAAAATTATAGGGGAGTATAATATATTTTACTTCTTTTTTACTTTCTCAATGGAGTATACATTTGATTATTGCAAGAATTGTTTCAATCTTTATAAAACAAAAAGGAACTCCGATCTGTGACAATATTTACTAAATGTACGCAATAATTCTTTTACCAATATTTAAATGAGAAAAAAGTTTCAATGACGCTAACATTTAAAATTTTAATATACTGTATTTTCCTTGGGAAAATTAACACGACCAATTATTACTGGTTGTCTAAAAGAACCCCCAGGCAACATAACCTCACGATAACACATGATTTCTTTGAAAATTTCAATATTTCAAATTTGACCGTTTACATCTCAAGATCACAATAAATAACGATTTCGTTAAAAAAACAACCCTTCTTTCTTCTCATTTATAAGCCGATATCTTGCCGAGGAAAGTTTAAGAATTTAATCAAGGCAACATAGAAAAAAAGTAATAAAGATACAGAAATTTCGCTTAATCGATCAAATAGATATTTAATATTCTTATCTTAAAATGAAAACTAGCTATAGGCGCTTCTTGGGTCTTTTCTGTTAAGTATGAAAGACATGAACTGTTTTGCAAACTAAACTGAATTTAAAATGTTATAAAATAGAAGTCAATTGAACAACTTAGTGAAGAAAATAGAAAATAAGTTAAACTAATTATTAGCAAAAATTAATTATTTATTGATTATCTATTGACAATCCTCAATGTAATCTTTAGAATACTAATTTAAAAAGTATTTAGAAAGACTTGTCATTTATTTGTGAACAATATAAGTTTGAGTATTGGACTGGATTTGTCATTTTTTTAAGAATATCTTTTTTCTACACAAATATTTTATTTTATATCTTAAAACAGAATCTATATTGACGATCTGTATTACACTTCCATGATCAGTTGAAGCTACTGGTATAATTCTATTTATTGAAAAATTATTTATAACTCTTATAATCAGTAGTTTCATTGTTTTTTGCTTCAATAGTATAATTATGTGTTTTGATCATAGACAAAAACAGTAAACTGATTAAAAGACACCTTGTTTACTTGCAGCGGTTATAAGGGTTCAGTCTGAAAATCTCTAAGATTACCACTTAAAATGAGGTTTACGCGGTAAATCTCATAAGAAATACAATTAAAATGAGGTATACCTTGTAAATCTATAAGAATCACCACTTTAAATGAGATATACGTATAGTGGCTCAGAGGGTTCAGTACATTACAAATATCTAATTCTAAGTAGTAATCTGAGAGATTTACAAAATGAACTCTTATGGTTACTCTAAGATTACCACTTAAAATTAAAGATTTACGGAACCATAGGGGTTCAGTCTGTAGTATACAACTATGGGTATACCTTGTTTAAAGTGTAAATCTCTCATTTCATAGAGGTATACCTTGTTTAAAGTGTAAATCTCTAATTTCTTAGAGGTATACCTTGTTTAAAGTGTAAATCTCTCATTTCTTAGAGGTATACCTTGTTTAAAGTGGTAATCTTAGATAGATTTTCAGACTGAACCCTTTGAGCTGCCAAATAGGCGAGATACTCAGCATAGCTAAATAATGACTCCTGCTTCGAGCCAAAATAAATCGATGACTGTTGCCCGTGTTTCAATCTGTATCGTAGTAACAATAGCAAACCAATAATGAATACACTATAAAACTCTTTTTTGCTATACATTTGACAAGCTTTGACTTATTTATTTGATAATAATTCTATTACGAAGTTGTGTAATAATATCAAGACAACATTCCTATTCTTTTGCTACTCTCACAAAATATATTTATTAAATAATTTATAATTATGTGTCATGAACCGCAGAGTCTAGGTTCATCTGATTACTGATATTATTTTTGTATTGGACACTATAAACTTATTGTTATTAACAAAATAAACAGACCTACAAAACACTTTTAATTATTAAGGCAAAAGTTAGGTTTATAAACAATAATAAAATTATTAAAAAATATAATACAAACTATATATATGTATATACATACATTTTTTTATAAATATAATGTACATCGATCAGATTAAACTATTTATACAATTATATTTTAAATCTGAATATATAATTTAAACGGAACTATTAGAAAATAATAGCAGAATACGGGTAATACACAATTAGTTTAATTTTCTAATTTTCAAATATATATATTAGCAATAAAAAAAGTTAATAAATCTATTTATGTGAGATTAGATTTTAACTGATGTCTTAATACTCATAACTTAGTATAAAGAATTAATCATTACCATCGAAAATTGCTTATTAAATAACTATATTAGGCTTCATTTGTTGACCAATTGTTTTATCTTGAAATAAAATATTATTATATTAAATAATCATTTTTCTACCCTTATACAATTAAATTATGCATATTTAATACTCTGAAATTGAATACAAATTCAATATTACATAGGAGTTTGAAACGTTTTTTAGCCCGCTACTTTCCAATAAAATATACTCTTTTCCTAAATGTGAGCCCGTAAACCTAAACAAATGCTCGGCGGTACCGCCATGTATCTTATTTAATTAAAAGAATTTTAATTTTGAAAGGAATACTTAAGTTTTTGCATTAAATAAGCGCGACTAACCCGCAGCAGAGCAACGGTCATCGATTTTTTAGAACCAATAGCTGGAAAGGACAATTTTCTCATCGACTTAACAACGACACAAAATATCTGTCTCACTCTGTCTACTTTTTTTTTGTCTATGGTTTTGATTTTTTAACGCAGAGTAAATTCTTGTGATTAACCGTTGACTATACATAACATCATTTTAATTAAATTAAGTATTCCAACCCATCAAAATCCAAATAAATTTGATTAATTTATCACCAAACAAATTTAAAGAAAACACATTCTATACTTTCTATCTAACTACACAGAATTCAGATAAACAGTCTAGCGAGAAGTGTAGACAACAAATATGACTTTTTCTTGTCAACTATAATTATGTGCTTTAGATAAACAAGGCGGGACATTTCGATTTTAGGCCCTTCTAGTGCATATACGCGCCTAATATATATGAAGTGAAGACAGTAATCGACGTGAAATCTGGGAAAGCGGCTGGCATAAATGAAACAGGTGATGACACTAATTATCAGTCGGCGATACGTGGAGAGAGAGTGGAGATTGGGAGAGAAAAGACAAAATGTTCAAGTTGGGTTTTTCTTAAATTCAAAAAGAAACAAATTACTGTTGTCATGATATTTTTTATGTAATATAGGGGAAGACATTAATACGAATTAGAATTAAATGAATTTTTTAGCAAATCTCCCGCATCCAGCGTTTTATTTAAAATGATGACAGTAAAGAAATATAAGAGAAAGGTAGAACATTATATGCTCTATCGATTGTGTGTATATTTAGAACATCTACCAATACAAGGGTTATAAGTAGAATCTATTATTTTAGAAAACAAAAATAACGGTTGAAACCTACATTGTTTAATATCATTCTGACTAAGCAATCCTTCACAAATATGGAAATATTTTTTGAACATACCGCTACTGTATATTCAATAAACCGGGTTTAAAATTAGGTTAGGCAAATATTAGCGTGACAATGATTCTAAAATTAATCAGACAAATTTAATTATTCAAGTCATTGGATAAGCATTATTTTAATACACTTCGAGCTGTAGACTTATAGGAGATTTGCACAAAACAATGTAACAGTGAACTGGATCGTTTTGTGGATCACCCACACGCCCTGACCACACCCTTAACCAACTGCTTGCAGAATAATTCTAACATGTGGCTGCTGATAATAGTTTGCAATAATGTGTGTCATCTGTTCCTGTCTTGCGGCAATTTATGAATGGATCGATATTTCAAGAGATCAGAATATACCACAAAATGCCGTTAAGAGAGACAGATATGGAGAGAGAACACCACACACAAGTGGATAAGAGTGGAAGAAGGACTTCCTCAAATGTACACATTACAATGGGGATTCTTTACCCTTTGAATACAGAAGTTACTGTTTAAAACACCCAAATCGTTGATTTCGGGCGCAAGTATTTCTTGTTAGTATTTGATCAGCTTTCTCCATTTCTCAGCTCGTAAAACCAAACAGAAAGTTTGATTGAGTGGTCTTGCGTAATCGGTCAAAATTACATGATCCTTTTTAAATAATTAATTAATTTCCAAAAATATAATGAATATTGTGGCACAGTCATCGAAAAAAGAAATGGACTTTGCATTTTCGTTCCAATATAATTTTTTTTACACTAATTCAATATTTAAATGAACCAGCATGATCAAGAATGCTTAAAACAAGTTAACATACTTTTCTAATCTATATAAATAAACAATTTGACAGTCCGGATTAAAAATACAGTAGCAAAAAGTGAATTTACAGATGCATGTCATTTTATATAAAAAACGGCTATTCTATAATCTTGAAAATAGTGCTATTCGCCCGCCACAAAAAACTATAAAACTAAAGAAGTATTAATTCTCTAATTACTTATACATATAATATGTAAGAATAAAAACTTTGGAAATTACAAATTTAAAAGAGTGAGCATTGATGTTTGTTATTAATGACTTATTAGTATTAATAGAACATCAATAACACTTTTCAAACAATCTCGATTTCATTCAACAACAAAAAAACTTTCGATTTATAGTTGAAAGGACAAAATAAATTACAAGGGAATATTATTATAAAAGTTAAACACATATTTTTTCTGTATTATTCTTTAAATAATGCTTATAATATTGATTCGGTTAGTTAAATTGTGACGTACCACATGGAGAACTGTACTCTTATTGGAATAATACAGTGACCGATTAAAAAATTGAAGATATGGTTTTATATGATACTCGTATTACCATATTAGAGCTGAATGCAAACACCCAGCCGTGTTTTATTTCTACAGTAATCCAAGTCTTATTATTTTTATTACTAATGGGAAAACTGAACTAATCTATTTGCTAAACAAATACTAAATGCATTAGTAAATAAGGAATTATTTCGATTAAAAGTTCTACAATTAAAAGTAGAGAATAACATCGTATGGAAACTGGAAAACCTTTCAGATTGTCGGTAACATTTCTAGAAATTTGTTTTTTACGGTCACATTTATATCATTTACTATTTACGTAAATGCTTTAAGCTTCATTTAACATTGTCTGAAGCAAGCACAGAAAGCAAATTATTTGTCCAAACATATTATAACAAAATATTTAAATGATTTTCAAAAAGAAGTTTAAAAACTTTTTTAATATTGCAGAATATGGATACAAATGTCAAGAATGTAAAAAAACATTCCATCAAAGTATGTATTAACCTTAACCAATAATCGTCGGAGTTCATTGATCCTAATAAAAATAAATTAAATTATAGCAAACTGATTTCTATAATATGATATCTATGATTTAAACATAATATTTTTAAATGACTAAACACAAATCAATAAATCATCATTTTAAATATTCATGAACCGTAATTGTTTCTATACAAATCAAAAGACAATAAAGTGTGTGATTTTGTTTGTTTCGTTAATAATTGCATCAATTCAAACAAGAATAGAATGTCTATATCGTACACAGGATACGATTATTTATAGGTAAAATAATAACAGTAAAACAAAATATACGAGATTACGGGCTTTCAAGAAAATGCATCTTAAACTTTATCCAATTAGGGGATTATCGGTGACATTTATTTAAAATGAAAAAGGTGAATAAAAACAAGAAAAATCTACTTTTGACAATATACAAAAGCGATCTAAAAAGTGGAATATAATAAACGTAAAGTATAATATTTATATAATATCAGGAAGTGGTGTTGGCAACAAAGGAAAAATTATTATAATATAAAGAACGAATGATAAATTAAGTTTTTATCAGATACTATTTATTAGATTTAAACTCAAAGTTTTGGTGCAAAGAACCTTTATCAAGAGAAACCATATTATGTACAGTACAGGACATTTATAGATAAGCCCTGACCTGTCTTCTTCATTTTGTGTATGGTTTCTCTTGAAAAAGGGCTATGCACCAAAATGTTTAGTTTATATCATAATAAAATGATACAAACCGATAAAAACGATTATATCGTTCTTTTTTATGATACTCAAAACATAAAACTGGAGAATATTTTGATTAATATAATATCAAATAAAATTATACACATGATTTTCGAAAATAAAATATTCCAAAACTTTTCAACACATACAATTAATACCTAATTTAGAAATAACAATGAAATCTAGCCAGATTGTATAAAAAGTATCACACTATATAAGCAAGACGTAAACTAGTAAAAAGGTCCTTTTGGAATTATAAGTGAACACACAAATCACATAATAAGTTTGGAAGAAAGTATTCAAGAATTCTATTAATAAAATTAAAGTATATAATATACAAGATTAGCTACAGAGGCTCTATAAAGCCAACCTTATATCTCCCTTATTTATCTAAAAAATTCTTTGGTCTGACACATTAGAAATAAAACAGGCGGAAGGCGACGCAAGCATTTTAGAAGTCTTCTAAAAAATAATAACATTAATCAGATGATGAAAAGCTCTGCTTCATGTGCCGTTCTCTTTGACTGAAAAGCGCTGTTTTATGTCATAAAATATACTCTTTTTTTGTTTGTAATATTAAGAGAACGAAGAGATCTTATTCATAATAATTATAGATCGGAAAATGATTATCAAAATTAAAAACAATGGATTATGGACTGAATTGATATATTTTCTGAATTATAAAACCAAAATACGTCAAATCACTATTTGCACGGCGACGTGAAAATAATTTCAAAATAATTTTTACGGCAACTTAGGTCGTCCTTTATGATACGAGATTATTAAAAAATGAAACAAAATGTTTTTTTTGTTGCAATAAACATAATTACAAAATAATTTATTAAATTTGAATATTTATTTTAGCGTAGTGAAAATAGTTTTCACGGTATCGTAAAAATAGGAACTTTCTATATAAACATGGAAACACAGATTTATTCGAGAGTGAAACAAGTATGAAACCGATATTAACTATAAAAGGATGAGCTGAAATTATATGAATGGAATCCTTGATTTTTAGATAAATTATAGTTACGAAAAAAAACTATTTAAATATCTCATATTATTTTGTGTACGTGAAAAAAATTAGAATAAATTTTCTTTTAATTATTTTTTATGGAATTATAAAAAAATAACCAATATAAGTATGAACGATTTCTTTTAAGTAGACGTTTTGAGGTTTTATATTGAATAAAACTTCGGATCTACGAAGAAGAGTTATCAAAAACGTTAGCTATAATAACAGAAAACTATATTATTTATATAAATATAATTAAGTTAAGTATAGGACAGTGACTATGATTGTTATTATTGTTGCTACAATTGATATTCATTATCAATAAATAAGAGATATACACTACGTTTAATTTCTATAAAAAATATTAGTTGATTATTTATAGATAACAATCAGAGTTCAATATAGACCAAAAAAACTTTCGCGACCAATTTCGTTTACCTCTTGTATTTTTCATTTATTTTATTATTTTCAATCTGAAACGTAAAAACCAAATATTCTAGAATGCTGGCAATCTTACGAGAGGCTCATCGCCTTTGTGCAGAACGACCGTTTTAATGAGATTTCCCGAGGGCGTCTTCCTAAAGTTTGCATAGCAACCGGGAACATCTGAGGTGATACTGTACTTATCTTCGGGCGGACTGTTAGCTGGCGTAGGAGTGGAGTGTTGCAAACCCGCAGCAGCCCTGCTCACCACAATTTCCTCTGCTATCGGTTGAGGAAGAGTCGCCAGATCGGTTGTCGACATTGGTCTCTCCAGATTGAAATCGTCCTCGTTCTCGGCGGACATTTGGCCTGCGAGCAGGTCGTGAGCTGATACCAATCCCTGATGAATTAATAAACATAAAGATTGTTGATGAAATATCTATTTCTAAAAACATGAATTGTCTCATTCATTGATTGCGCCATTTTGCAAATAAAACTGGTTAATGAAATTTGACCGGCGTCATGTGGAATCTGATTGACAGAAAGGACACATTGTCAATATCATTCACACATGATATCTATAAGGTGTAAAATGTATTCATAGATACGACCTCCAATTCATCTATCAGGGGGAATTATAGAAAATTAGTCAGACAATGTTAGCCATTAAAATATCAATAATTATGCCGGTCATTGGACATTTAAGATAACATATAATTGAACTATGCGTCAGGAAATCATACTAGAATTGAAGAAATGTGTTCGAAATGTCATTATATGTTTTAAGAATTAAAAAGGCAATGATGTTAATATAGTGATAACATAAATGTTTAAAAGGTTTCTATACGATCATAAAAAAGTCGCACTAATTTTTATAATAATTTGAATATTTTATGACTGCTTTTATGTGATAATATGAAACTATAATTGGAATTAGAAATCATGCAGATGAAATTGGAGATCCATGTCGAGAAAGATTAGCGATATAGAAGTATATTTACGAGGGTTTAGAACATTAAAATCATTCATTAAACATTTTGATAAGTCTTGCCTCAAAATGAAAACATAATAATATTTAATAACAATTCTACTAAATTATAAGACATATAAAATAATATAGTAGTATTTATTTCATTACATAAATTATTATTTTATGCACAAATTTCAAGTAAAAATATTCATTAAAATTAAATATAAACAGAATGTTAAAAGTCAAACTTTTATAAGTATAACTTACATGAATAAAAAGTTAATTATAGATTAATATTTTTATAAAAGACATCAAACATATAAACAATCAAAAACGACTACAACAAATTTCTAGCGACATACAAATATTGTGACATACAAATAGTTTAATTGAACAATAACATTGAGATAAATTTGGTTCTTCATAATTTGTATAAAAAAAATTGCTTTCTCAATTAGTCAGATCGACAAATATAAAAATTCAGAAAATCTTATCTGAATGGGGAATGGTATTAAGCTACGTGATGAAACACATGTTTAAACAACTAGGTAATAAGGAAGATAGTGCCCCCTGACTTATATTAAAACAAAGTGGCACAGCATGTTGTGACACTTTGTTTGATTGCATTTTAAAATTAAAAGACAATAAATTATTTGTTAGCTTCCAAATTGAGGCTACTGTTAATATTTCAACAGCTGGTAGATTAGAGGAAAACCTTCGAAACAAATCCTTGGTTATCATTCTATTATGCTTCAATACATAATTATATAGAATTAATAAAGATCGATGATAAACAAGTAAGAAAAAATTACTTCAGTATTTTGGACAGAAGTTACAAAATAAGCAATAATTATCAGTTCGAAACAGTAAAATACTAAATTAATAAGTATAAGCTTGAGCCATATAATGTTTGATTGTGACTGTTAAATTTTAATATCAACAAGTATAATATTACAATTAATCTAGAAGTAAATTCCTATTTTTCTACTAAATCCGTTTACAAATAATTTCACATGAAATGAAACTATATCATTTAAATGTTGAAATGACTTTTTATTCTTGTTGAGAAAGTCGCTACAAATGATGGTAATTACTGGAATGTATATTCACTTGACATGTCTTCATACATAAAAAATATCCATACCAATAATTATAAAACTAATGTTTCAGTGCACTTAGGCACTAGAGCTATAACGATAGAGTAGAAAGCATGATTATATTACCCAGCCCACGAACAAATCAATGCAAACAAGTATGAATACAAAAGAAATTAAACATTAGACATTATTACCATC
This sequence comes from Vannuccia rotundouncinata, assembly GCA_034780395.1. Taxonomy (NCBI): domain Eukaryota; kingdom Metazoa; phylum Platyhelminthes; order Proseriata; family Coelogynoporidae; genus Vannuccia; species Vannuccia rotundouncinata. The sequence continues at coordinate 16,087 of JAUZNC010007228.1, read as the reverse complement.
ACGAAATGAAAAATGTATTTCACTGTATTAGAGAATAATAAAGAATTATGCTAGCCCTACAATAGTAAATATATCCAACTGAAAGAAGCATACATCCTATCATAAAAAAACAAACTATACCAGTAATTTGGATTTGTTAGACTTTATTATAATTTCATCTTTATATCTTTTAATATTCATCTCTCTAGAGATTACAAATTAAAAAAAAACTGAAAATATTTTTCTGTGACAGAAGACATTTTCTTCTATAATTTATCCCAGAAAAGGTTATTTACAGCTGACTAGCTGAAGTCTACTGTTTCTTTTAGTGGAATGGAAAGTGAAGTGAAAAGACGAAATGAGAAGGGAGAAAAGATCAGATAGGCAAATCTGCGTCTTATGGGTGACTATAACCAAACTTGTTTCTTATCATAATTGTGTCAGAAATAAAATTGAATTAAGCACTTAAGAAGATGGGAAGGTATGTACAAATTAATTTCTCTGGACAAGGTAAGCTCACGAAACCAATTTCTACAGGTCTAATAAAAAAATGTTTGTCGAATACTCGGATAAATAATTCAAGTGTCATATCCACTGGACGCTGCTGAGAAGGAGCGGGTGTGTTCTTCGAGGTGGGAATAATAAAACACGCGGAAATATTTCCTTACAATCCAAATTATAAAGATACAAGTTGCATTTTTAATAATCAACTGTCTTCCATATCGCTTTATAAAAGTTTAGACACACCACGACTACAGATTGTGTACAAAATGAATTAACATCTGGGGGGAAAAGTTACTTGTTTCAATTTCCTGAAGACAGAAATAAAAGATTATTTCAATAACAATGGCAACTTTATCTTTTCTAGTTGTGTTCCTTCTAAATGTAAATAATACTTTCCATAGCATTGGTGGTATCGCGTATTTGAGACAATTGATTCAATTGAAGCAAAATAGCTAACAAGATTATATAGATATAATAGCCGTATATAGAAAGAAACTTGAGCATTCAAATAAAAAATACTCTGGAATTAGTTAATAAATTTGAAGAGATATAAAATTTAATTCAAAATTCCTCATAAAATAGAAATTAAAAGAAAGTAAAAAATTGTTTTATTATGAGATTTTTTCTAAAATAAAATTGAATAATGAATTTTCGTCGCTCGTGTATTAAACTACAAAAAGGTTTAGAAAAAAAAAACCAATTACATGAGTTTGAATCATTTTATTTACAGTGAGATCTGCTATTGACAGTATCGATAAACAGATGCCAAATCCGAGTGCTTCATTAATAATTATGCACATGTCACACTTAACAAAGCACCGAGAACTACAATGTGACAGACAGGTATGATTAAATCGACATTCAGAAATCAATGTTTTTAAAGACTACTTGTCATAAACTGATCCACTGATTTTTGTTATACAGCACACTTATTCATTAATCTAAATGTCCTCATATTTTACACTGTAGGATACATTGACACTATTTCATATTTATACAGACGTGACCCCTCTCTCCCCTCTTCTTTTCTCTGGTTGTACTTGGGATATTAATGCGTCTATTTACACTTGAAATATCCTGTTTTTATAGACAACATAGCGGTGGTCTGCCTGTTTTAAGGAGGCATAGTCGTGAACAAAAATCATCCAAATTTCAGGTAAACATTTGAATGCAGTTTTTTAGAAATCTCAAACGACCTTACAAACTCCCAACAAAAACTTTCTGCTGAACCAAAAAGAAACTGGTTCATTAGTTAGTTTTTTAATTAGAAAATAACTAAGTAAAATAAAAATACGCCAGGAAAATGTTTTGTTTGTTTAAATAGAAAAGTTATGATTCAAAATTGACATGTTAGTTCACTTTATAAATTCTCTACTTCATTTGATTAATCAAAAAGTCCATAAAATACAGGTTGAATACGATACAAAAACTCTTTGTACAAAAGGACACGGCTACACTATATAAATAATAATTAATTAGGAACGATAGTGAAGGCTACCAGAAGTTTCGGCTGACGGTCTTTTTCTGTGGTAAAGGAAATAAAAACAGAATCAAAACATCACTGTGTTCTCTGTATTACTTCAAAGACTGAAAAGGCTTACAGCCGGTTTATTATATTAATTGTAGCGGTATAGTTTTATACAGAGAATATTTTCATATTACTTTTGTGCAATTTAATCTTGAATTTGTATTACGTGCCTCTGAAAAATTCCATCCAAATCAAAATACACAATAATTTAGCCAATGTCTGAAATATTTTTATCAAAAATTAATTTGTTGACATTTCTAAAACCCCGAAATTATTTTGATAACTTTTCCAAAAGAAGTCATTTTTCAAAAAACGTTTGGTAGATGAGAATTTTGTAATTTAAGAAACTTATCGCGTGCAGTAAATTGAAATGGTTCTACCTGCTAACCCACCTTTAATATTTCAAAAAAGTTACCTGAGAAGGAATGACAAAAGTATATTTCAAAAACAATTAGGCAAAACAGATCTTGACATGCCTGACAAACTTCGGTAGTCAGGTTAGAGAGACAAAGATAAATCTAATTGTGGCACACATTGAAGAAATTAGTTTGCCCTATTGAGCAAAAGTATAAACAGATCACGTTGAAAGATTTGTGGTTAATGACATATTACAAAGGGAGATTCTATATGTATAATAATAATATGTTAATAAAAAAGTATAAATATTTCACAGATATTATTCCGCACTTTGGAATAAAGTAGCAAAATCGAAATCAAAATAGCGCCCACAAAATGTGGTTATCTCCCTTTTTAGGTTTTAATGCGATGAATCTTTAATATTATAGTTGTGGGTATGAAAATGTGTATGTTGTTTGCAACACACATCAGATGTGCATAAGTATAGATGGGAGAGACTTGTAATTATATAAATTAATAAATTTCAAAGAAATCAACAACCTTAAACAGTTTTACTTGGAGATATCGTCCAATAATGTATAAATGTAGTTTCATATTATATTTGTTGCAATATTTAAATTATTACGAGTTTGTGAATAAATAATTTTCCAAAAATAAATTTGATAATTGCAAAAATGCTCTATAATAGATTAAGTATTTTAGAATTCTAATTACGCAGTTGATTTCTAATCAAGTCAAGATAGAATTATGATAGATGTTACAGACTTAGCAATGCTTATGAACTTCTTACCATGAACTCTGGCAGTGTAAGGAGTTCTTTCAATTCCTGCATCTGATTGGTCCAGGCAGTGATTTGGACTCGTGGCCTTGACAACGCCTGTACAACACCCTCCAACTGCCCGCTTGCGTCATCTGTAAGCGAGGTCGTGACGTCGTAAGCCAGTCTGATATCAGCCAGGCAATTGTGCAAATGGAAGGCCCGGGAGAAGGTATCTGTGGCGATGTATTGATCGAGCCAAAGCCATTCATTAGTGGTAGCAGGTGTTGCATACGTAGCCCGTAGGTCTGAGACAAAGCTGGCAAGTTGGGAAAGAGCTGTCCAAGAGAAGAAAAGGTATAGAAAATTATTTTAAAAAATTTAACAGTTTTACAGTTACGTTCTGTAGGTTAACTATTACACTGCTGAAGAGGAAATATTTGTGTGCTTGTATTTTTCTATTTTATTTTAATTTTTATTGTGATTATTTTTGTATATTTATATAAATAGTTCATTCTAAAAAAACTGGTATAACTCATTATATACTTTAAAAAAAACGGGAAATAGATTCATGCAATTATACAACAGAAAGCATAATTCATACACAAAGAACTGCAATAAAAGCCAAACTAAAGATTAAAACTTCGCTACCTTAAAATCAACTTTTAAACCTATTGATTTCACTTTTATACTTGCCATTAAATTTCGTTGAAAAATCAATAAAATGTCCGATTGTTTACACAGAGCGCATGAAAAGTGTTGATCCTCTCGATAGAATGAATGGTCGTTAATTAATAACTATGTTCTACCAATAAATTCATATCTTCATGTTTATTTCTCAAAGTTGAACATTATTTTATATATCTATTTTGTGATAAAAACCACAAATCAATTTACTTGATATACGGGATCCCCTGAGTTAATATTGCTTCATAAAGCAAGTCACGCTAACATTTTATTAAACCATACTCTACTTGTTCTTATAGACTGTACACACATATGTGATTAAACATTGCCGTAATGCTTCCCAATAAAAGTCCACAACTTGAACAAATAAACAGTATATTGCAGCTAACAACTTTTAAATTATTGTAACTAAGTTAGAAATCGTTCACATCTTAGTTTGAGCTTCTCAAAAAAAGAAACAATCTTTCATTAAATTTTATAGCTAGCTACCTTAAACAAGATCAGCCTATCTCCCGGGAAATCAAGTAATATTTGTAAGACAGTTGTTCGAACAAATTTATATACTTTAAAAAACAGAAGGCTGAAAATTTTCAAATCACAAAACTGATCAATAAATTTGCGTATAATAATCCGATCAACATTCGATCAAGCGATGTTATTTTTTTAAATCTTAGACGTAAGAAACTTGTAAGAAATATTCAACCGTGATCTGAATAAGATGTGAAGAAAAATTTAATATTACTAAATTTCTCCTATAGTGGGGCAGCATAGCAAACCATTTGTGCATTTTATGATACAAGCACCAAATTTGGTACAAATGTACATTAATATATTGCGAACATTTTAAGATATTGGGCCACTTGAAATTCTCTCATTAAGTCCGCCATATTGAATTTCAAAATGGCAGCCGCTTGAAATCTACGTTTGCTAATATCTATGGAAATAATACAGCTATTTACTATATTCTGATATATAAATGTATGCTTTTGGGGGCAAGGTATCAACGGTACCAATTTAAACTTGGTATTGTCTATTTTTGGCCTACATTTTCTAAAAATAAGCTTTAAAAAAATGGTAGGTGCATGTATGTTGTGGACTCACTGTCATGTGCAGTCCCCTTAACAATCACAGAGGTCTGTGCACTGAAGGGCAGCCTTTTTGCACTTGCAGCGTCTCACACACCCTTTCTTCCACTTGCAAGAAACCAGCTCAATTCAGCTGTGAGGTGCCTCAGGTAGCCTGTTCCAGTAAGGTGTGTACTGTCCTTCTCCAGTCCTTGACCAACCCCAGTTGGTTGGTGAAAGGAGATCTGGTGCTGGCAGCAGTATCTGACCACACACATGTCCACCTTGATACACTCCCTCTTGACATGTTCCTCCAGAGCTGCACATCGTCTTTCTTCCGTGCCAATTTCCTGGTATGGCTGCGGGAGCCATACCAGGAAACTGGCAACCACACGCCTCCGCACACCTTGTCCCCGCTTTGCACGTGTACTACCTTTCAGAGAATCAGCAAGATAAGTATCCCAGACCAGATCCAGGCGTGATTCTGTTTGCAGTTTCGTGGACATATATGGAATAAAGATATGTTGTGAATAATCTTCAAGGTCCTTGATGCAGCCGGCTTCAGTACCTGGCCGGCTCCATCATGCACAATACAATTCGTTACAAGAGTCTCTGTCTTTGTTTTGAAGACTTTTCCAAGCATGTGAGGAGATCATTCATGGTACCAGTGAAGATGCTTCCACCAGCAGGAAGACATGCCTGATTCTCGTGACGAAATAACTCCTCAAGGTTTCCATCCCTTGTCTGGCAGCCAATGTATATGCATGCGAACAGTCCAACGGTCATTCTTAACGGAGCGAGCTGTTGCTGACCTTTGCTCTGGCTTCTTGAAATGGAAGTGGTGAACACCTTCAGGTTATTACGAGGATTTTGGTTGTCCAATGCCATTGTTCTGTCCAACAGACGCTCTCTGGCGAAAGCCTCAAAATGCTCTTGGCCAATCCTGTTGACATTCATCACGATCTCCCAGGCAGCAGGACCAGCAATCTCCTTTGTGTTTAGTTTGAGTAAATCCTGACTGTCCTCCTCGAATGGTTTGCTCATCTCCCATAGGACACCAACGAGAGAGAGAACATTGTCTGCCGTCTCGAGTGTTGGTTCAGATCTTGGAATTATGCGATCACCCTGGCAATGTTAGTGAGCCCAACTTCTCCACCGTCTCCTTTGAAGCAGGCATTATTCTGCTCCTGCTCATGTGCCTGGTCAATCGGGATTGAAGAGAACACCCTCTGTGAGCATCGAGATACATCATGAACGATCCCTGCCTGAGAGAACGCACACACTAGCACAGTTGACCAATATTGAAACTGGGGAAAGGTAACACCAGTCTTTAATCGGAGAAAGGTCCTCTGCAACTCTGGTTTCTCCCAGACAGTAGTGGCTGTATGCACGTTGTTGCAGGATGTATACTGCTGCTGCAGACACTTGATGTGCTCTTCTAAAGCGCAAAACATGGGATTCTCGCAGGAATGAGTCTGCTGTCGCAATCTCGGCTTCCACAAGTACTTGCACACAACTACTCTCCAACAGAAAGTCCACCACTGTCTTCAGGGCCGCCCTCTCCAATGTGGAGGCCACCAAACACCACTACAATCTGGTCTTCACCATATCTATCTGGCCACTTCCACTGTATCTGCTTGGCTAAAGCAAACAGTGGCTGATCAAAGGTGACCACTAGTGTCTGTCCAGGATTAATGTGTACCACAACATTCTTCACGACGTCCAATGAGTGCCAGGATCATGGCCACTGTGTGGGCACTCTCTAGGAAGAGTGGAAGCAGCGAAGTTAGGGTGATGACTCGACCATCTGGTGGCTGTCGGCTGTCATGAAATGCAGCCCAAGATGTGTTGTCATTGCCAACTGTATCAGTACATTGTCTTCCAGGACTCGCTTTGCATTGCCTAGCCATTGGTATTCTTCATCAACGTGCTGTTTGAAGTCTCCTCTGATCAATGATGCTACTGTAGAGGCTGGGACAAGCGACTTCTTGATGCTGCTAGTTATAGGGGGTATATCAGTGTGGGTATATCAGTGCGGCAAGAGGGCGACTGTCTTGGACCGTGCATCCCCAGATCCTCCAACAATGACGATGCTCTGATCCACTCCTTCACCAGTGTAAGGATGTTGTATGAGGGAGACAGCTGCACTATGGAAGGAATTTTTGATGTTGTTGCACTGGGGTTGTCATCTATGTTTTCAACAGCGGCAGTTGTGAACACTTTGCCAAGCATCTTCGGAGGGCAGACCACTAGTTATCTATGGAACTGTTGGCAGACACTGTTGCCCATCTGTGCTGAGAGCTTGAGCACTCTATCATAGGAGATGCTTGGGCCAAGGTGTGACAGTCTGTCAACCAGTTTTTTCTTGCGTGTATGAGCATGCAGTATCATCCCTATGTATATTGGAAGTTGGGTCTTCTGTGCAAAACTGTGCCTGACATTGGTGGATGAGGTGGTGCAACGTGTTCGCTTGTGTTTGATGCTGTTGAACTTCAGTATCTGGGCTGTGGCAATTGCAACTGCTATTCCAATACTAGACCAATACTAGACCTCCACGTAAACATACATTTAGACACCAGAGTTAAAGTCAATAGCAGTCAACTGTAGGCTAATAATTGACAACACCAAGTTTAAATTGGTACCATTGGATTCCTTGCCCCAAAAAACATACATTTAGATACCAGAATCAAGTAAATAGCTGCATTATGTCCAGATAATAGCAAACGTAGATTTCAAGTGACGCCATTTTGAAATCCCATATTGCGAACTTAAAGAGAGAATTTCAAGTGGCCCAATATCTTAAAATGTTTGCACCATATTAATGTACATTTGTGCTAAATTTGGTGCTTGTATCACAAAATGCAAAATTATTTTTATAATTTGGGCTAAGCCACCCCACTATATAAATAATAATATCTGTAAAATCTCTTTTTAATAAATTTTTAATAAAAGCATTATTAAATAGAAAAGATGGAATTTAGAAAATGAATTTGTGTATTCAAAACACAGATTTAATTGCAACAACAATTAGGTTATTTATATAAGAGAATCAGATCATACAAGGAATAATGTCCACTGTTTTGTTTCTCATAAAACAAGTCAAGAAACGTAAAAAACTTCTGAATAAGTTATATAACTTTTACTAATTATGGATATAGTGACCAGCTGTGTAAATGGTATAAACGATGAATAGAAGGTTCTCATGTACTATTGCAACGGTAACATACGCTTGCGTGGTGTTATTAATAGCTGGACAGAGAAGATTTAATAGTGGTTTTATTGCATATTTATTACTTAACCATAACACCTTGTGTCCAAAAGCAACATTGAAGTGGCATAAAGTTAGCTGATAGATAATGGGTAACACATTTTCTGACTTCAAGAATATTGCAGAAGACAGTGAAATACAGAAATTAGACTACAATTATTTCTTATTAATTAAGATATATTACAATAGCTAATTATGAGTTTTTTATTTAAAATATGCATTAAACGTTGGTCTATTGCTATATGAGTAAATGTGTATTTACATTATAACCGCAAAAATATGACTGGTGATTGGTTTTTAAACATTAAAAAGATTCTATTTAATTAAATAAATATTTGAAGATTGACATGATGCATTCACTTCAGATATATTCGATTTTGTGTGAACTTTTTTATATTTCGTTGTATAGAGAAGATTAAATTACTTTTAATAATTCAAAATTCATGAAAAGATATTTGAAGAATAATTCTCTAAAATATAAAATAAAATGTGTGAATAAAGAGGAATAGCTGAAGTGAATAAATACTCTCTTAAATAAATAGCTGTTACAATAGTTTTTGCTTGTATTGCTTATAGTTTTTAAAACCTCTGATAATATACCAACGTAACATAAAGTAAAATCTTTCTACAATAAAATTTGAGCAATGAACAAACTATGAAAATGGTTCCATTAGTCACACGAAAGTTATAGGTTAAGACAAATGCAAAATGTTTACTTGAACTCCTTGTCATCTATCTAATAATGTACGGACAATTTCATTATGGAGAGTTTCAAACAATTTTAATAACGGTAAAAAAAAATTGTTTAATTTGAGTGAAATATATATAGACTATATTTTTAGAGCGTAATTAGTTTTAAATATTATTTAATTTAAAAAAATAATAAAATAACATCACCATAAACTAATAATTCAGGATTAGAAAATAGAGAAGATTCCTTCGACAATAGTTGCATTAATATATCGAAAGAGATAAAAAAATTAATTACTCTTAAATTCGTTTGATGTTAATTTGTGTTTTCCCTATTATCACTGAAAAAGGGGAGGGCAACAAACGATTTGTAATTCAGTATCACTTAATTATATTATTATTTAGTGTAATTATATCCTTGGAGTTAAATTTCCATTTTACAAAAATATATTTTATCCTCCGAAATTTGACATTTAAATTTTTGAATTTATTAAAATATAGAAATTCTATTATTATTACAATAAATTCTATCTAAAACGTGTATTGTGTATAACATTTGAGAAAATTATATTATATTCAGTGCCTAATATATACATATATCTTATCCTCCCCTTTATATATGTTCAATAGTAATATCTGATTTGAGTGAACTTTATTATATGGAAACTAATTTAACATATTGCCAACTTGACACTGCTAAATAAATTGATACCTATAGTAAAAACAACTATATAATTACAACTAACTTATTATACACCCCGCCTTGATGACATACTGATTGTTTCAAACAGATATTATTTTCGTAAGAATAAACACAATTTATGTTATATCATTTCTTATGTTTTATGAGCTAACGCACTTTTTTGACATTTTGGTAAATAATTACACACTTTTTTGAGGAATATGTTCATTATTTTATTTATTTTGTCGTTCGTATGATAGAAATATGCAACAATCATTTAAAAACACTATATATTTTGGAAATAATTCACATCCACGATTGTAAAAAAATAACGATATTGAATTTAAACGTGCTCAAAATGCGATTTTCGAATTTATAATTTCTGAACGGGCGCAGAATTCAACTATGCTGTAGGTAAATTGGTATTGAAAATATGTGTTTAATTAATATATTAGTTTGCTAAAATAATGTTAATTATTAATAAATAACATTAAAGTACTCTATATCGACCCGCAGCACATTCTTCAATAAATACTGTAGTGTATATTTAATGAAAACATAATGCTACAAACGTGTTCCTCTATTTTTTGTAAATATCCTGTTCTTAAAAAGGGCGTGTGTGGAAAGGGGGAGGGGGTGTACATAATTGTTTGCTTACTTAGAGGGTTAGCGACTGCGTTTCCTTGAATCTTTCCGTCATCATCATCAATAAAAGCACAATTGCCGCGGCCCTCGTCCTGCCGATTTGCGTTTCTTTGGGGATACTTTCCCTTTGATTTAGTTTCCTCCAAGGAGCGAAGCTTTTCTGAACTTCGAAGTTGACCAATCAAAAATGCGGCTTCTTGTTCTTTTTGGGCTTTCTCAGTATCTACCTGGCTGCTGATTCCATTGATAAAAGGATCTTTCCTGGTATTCATCGATACTGGCATGAGCATGGCCATATTTACTTGTCCACTTAATCAAGAGCAGACGTCAACCCCATCAAAAAAAAATAAACCTTGTATTGATAGATATATTTCTTTTTCAAATGTTGAAATACCTAAAATATAAATAAAAGTATCCACTATGAATATTTATATATAGGAATAATTTTGTTAAGACAAAACACACTACATGTGGATAGCAAAAAAATGCTCACATAGAATATTTCATGGGCACAGTAACCATTTGATTGATAATTATTAAAATAGTGTTTTAAATATAGATATATTATAACATCATCATTTAAAAGAGACTTTTTTTCAAAACAGTAAATTTTATAAAACCAAAATAACAATATAAATTTGTATTTATTCTTAAAGAATCGTATTTGTCCTGTTATAGTGACAAATACAAATAGATTTATAAAAATGATTCATTTAAATAATGGTATGAAATTGTTAACAGATTGGTTGAACTTTATATTCATCTTCATCAGTACTTCTCTCTGTGAAAACATGTCTTTAGAGATATTAAAAAAATTTTTTAACAATTAAATATTGAATTCAGTGTGTGTAAAACATTTTTCGAAATTTCCCTAAAAATATATACTATTTTATATAAAGAAACATACCCAATTAACATATAAATGAAAAAGAAATTATAAAAATTCCATATATACTTCTTGACATTATATAAAATCAAAATAAACATGTATACATTTTTATATTGTCTATTAAAAATTGTTTTAAATGAGATTTAAATACATTACAACTGTTTACTTGAAATTAGATACCTATAGTATAAATACCAATGAATGTGTTCCAGTTCGTTTGGGATTAAATTACTGTAAATTATTTTAAATATTAATATAGAAACAAATTTCTCAAGAAGAAATGTATCTACCTTGACAAACACAAAAATGGAAATCATTTCAATTAATTTATTAGAAATTATTAACAACCGAGTATGTTTCTGTCAGGGACATGCATGGATCATTTCTTTAATCTTTTTTATTAAGTTGTCATTCATGTTAAAGTGTTCCTTATATAATTATCTTAGAATATCAGGAAAAAAATTGTTATTGTATACATTGTATCTTTTAATTGTATTAGCTCTTAGAAAGGGACAGATAATTACATAACAAATAATCTAAAACATGACTACAAGAAGGGAGCTGTTTAAACGAAATTAATTAAATCAATACCTATTGATTGTTGCTAATATAAATAAATTGTTTACAACATCATAAAAGAGGGCAAAGGTTAAGTTGAATCTTGTACATAAATTCTCAGTTATTATAAATTTACCCCACATACATTAAAATAAAATATTAATTAAATAGAATCAGTGAGTTGAATAAGTGGATAACTTGAACAATTCTTACAGAAATTCTTTTTTAAATTTGATTATGGCATACAATAATGGATGCAATATATACACCCTTGATCTCATAATGTCTCATTGTGACACTCGTTTAATTGATAATGAATAATTTAATAATGAATAACTCCATACATTTGATCCAGTGTCCATTGATGAAGTTGATAATATTCTTTGTAATTCGAAATCTAAAATGTGTCAGCTTGATCCTGTTCCATTATGTCTTATAAAGCATTTTAACAGAACTTGCTACCATAATTTGTCTTATCATAAACTTGTTATTGAAGTCTGGCTTTATTCCTGCTTTGGAAAAGGGAACAATAATCACACCACTTATAAAAAAAGGCTAATCTTGCAAAAGATGATTTAAAGAAACTATCAACCAGTTTCCAGTTTTTTATATTATTTTGTTCATTCCAGATTAGACTATTGCAATGCTATTCTTACTTATTGTTCAAGTTCAAAAATTCAATGACTTCAGCAAATTCAAAATTGTTGTGTGTGTATTGTCAAATATCTTCTGTGCATGTCACTCACATCCCTTGTTATCAAGAACTACACTGGCTCCCCATTTCTTTGATAATTCAATTCAAAATTTTCAGTTTTGTGCATAGATGTATTTATAACAATGATGCTCCTTCTTATTTAAAACATATTCTATATGTTTCCTCTTCTCAAACATATCTCTCTATGATCTCAACAATCTGTATTGCTTCACCAACCTATTGCAACATCTTTTATTGTCAGCCATTCTTTTAGTGTAATTGGTCCCAAATTATGGAACGTTTACCAATACATTGCCAAAATGAGAAGAAATATGATATTTTTAAAAAGTTATTCAAAAAACTTTTATTTTTGAGTAGCTATTTATTTATATTCATTTTCATATATTCCACTTTGATTGTTTTTATCACAGAATTGTGGTAAAAATAAATTATTATTATAAAAAAGAAAGAGATAAAAATATTTAACAAGTGGGTATAATTTTCTATATTAATAGTCCTATAATGCATATTATGATAATTTGAATTGTACTGACAGAAAGAACTCAAAATATCTGTATAGAATTTCATAATATATATTATTTTTGAGGTTTATAAAATATACTATTTAAATTAAATATATTATAAATTATAATAATGTGTATTAGTGTTTGGATAAGGATAGTGTAAACTTTTAAATTTATTATATTATTATTTTATTAAATATTCTGTATGATGTTAAAGGGTTAATTAGATAAAAACAATATTATCCTAGACTATTTTAAGTATAAATTATATTTTAATTTTTTATTTATTGTCATTTTTATTTCATACTTTTCTTTCACTGTTATTAAATTATTAACAGTCATAATATCAATATATATGCATTTAAAAAGTTAGTAAATAGAGAAATTCTAATATATATATTTATATTATTAAACTATATTTTCATAATGAAATTTTTTTTCATAGTAATATATTTTCAGTGATAACAGAAAAATATTTAAAAGATTTTAAAAATGATTCTAAAAAATGGACATGTAAATATGGAACTGGAATACTCAGAGTTTAGGTCATTTTTAAATAATATGACCTGAATTCGTCTGGCATTTGGGATGATAGCTTTTTTCATTTTTAAAAAATTATTTATTTTGAAATTTTATTAAAATTTTTTATTTGAAACAGAAACATTTAAATAAATATATACTAGACATGAGATTATACCTCCCAGAAAAACCCAGACATATACTGAGAAGTACCCTCCAATCTCCTACAACTGATGGCTATGTGAGCAGTATAGCCTACAAATTGGCACCATACATTGACATTATGTGCTGTAAAATGCATTTAAAGGCATTTAAAATGGTTTTAGTACATATTTAGAAAAATTATAAGAATAATCTTTTTTGGCCATAAAAACCTGAAAATCAAGAAAACCCAGAAGAATCTTATGCTTAATAAATTTTAGAAGAGCCTAGTCAGATTTTTTTTAATTGGTAATTATTGCCAATATCTTAGGCATATAGAGCTTACTTTTATATATAAACAGATAGGAAATAACTAAAATTTTAGGCATTTAATTACTATAGAAAAAAGATATATGAGCTTAGTAGATATTTGTTGGGCAGGAGAGGATCATTTGTCTATCCTGCATTTTATTTATCCTTTTCCTTTATTAAAAAAAATCATGATAATAAGCAAAAATGGAAAGCAAGATGGCTTGTGTTTTTTTAGTGTAATTGTATGGATAAGATTTTAGATAATGTTTATCTGTTTATATATAAAAATGAGCTCTGTAAACACATAAGATCTTTGAAATAATTGCCATGGAATAAAGTCCCATAGGCTATGAATTTTTTGCCTGGCATTGTCACAGTTGAGATATTGGCTATTTACTATTTATTTATATATAATAAAATGGTTGCTACAGACTAGATCTCATTCATAACAGTCAAAAACAGGTCATACTTGAAGTGAACTTTATATAAATGGCAATATAAAGTCTAAAATGACCCCTCCTTACAAAAAGATTTTTCTTGGGTAACCACAAGATGTAGGCAATATCCTTCTGACAGCAAATGTTGATATTAATATTTGAAATTTTACAAATACACAATCAATACTCCATTCACCTTAGGTTCTGGTTAGTTTGAATTAAACACTGTAAAATTATTTGTTTTGTATGATTAGCATGAGAATTCCCATAATTTGATAGTTTTTTTAGTTATTGAAGATTAAGTGGAAACCACCAAAACATACAAACTCAAAATGAGTCCAACAAAACGACAAATCTTGCTATTCTAAACGCGCGGGAAAATAAAAAGTATGAACTTCAATGAAAAATAAAAATTTAAAACATACCAAATAAATAAAATTTTATTTTTTTGTATATTGTCTTGAAGGTATAAAGGACTGTTCAAAAATTATGTCACGCTGATTAAGGAGAAGGGGGTTGATAAATCCGTGACGAAGTGTGATGGAGGGGTAGAAAAGGTTTTCAAAATTGTGACGTCACAAAACATTCCTGTAAAAGCCGAATAGAGAAAAATAACTCGCTGTTGTATTATCTTTACTCTATTTTTAAAGCACATTGTTTCGTTAAAATTAATCCAATTTACAGTTTAAGAGAATTCACAAATTATTCGAAATAATGTCTGATTTTCAACAGTTATACTCAGACCATTTTAAAGCATACTGCAATGCTTACCCTAATTTACAAAAATCCAATGCCGAAGTGAGGTAATCGCCTTATGAAATGAAATGAAAAAATCGTCAGAAAATGTTCTAAACTAGCAGTCAGGTCTAAACTATATGAACTGAACAGAACAAAATTAAAAATAAAAGGAACTCTTTTGAATTTTTAGGGACGTATAAGGGAGGGGTATAGAACTTAACGTGACGTCTTTTCTGAAGGGGGTTCCGAAATTTGTGACTGTGCATGATTCAATGAGGGAGAAGGTAAAACATGCCCCAAATTTGCGTGACGTCAATTTTGAACAGCCCCTAAATAAATAATATATTTATTACATATTAGCTAATTCAACAAAATTTACATACAATGTCATTAATATTTTATATATCTCCAGTTGCCAGCTTGGAGCTTCATAAAATACTATACTAAATAATTTACTTTTTCAATTATATAATATGATTGTTTTTATAAAATTAGGAAAGTGACAGTTCCAATTAAAGTGAACATAGCTTTTTATGAGCGCAACGTGTAATGTTATAAAAAATATCATAGATATACTATTTTTGTTTAAGTATATATATCAGTTTTATGTAAGTTTTATAAATTAATAGATACAATATAAACAAACTTTTCAATTTTATTCCATTTTCCGTGGATTTTATAGCAAATTCTATTGTTTATTATAAAGATTCTATTTAATTGTTACTGATTACTTTTTAAATAATGTTCAAATTAATAGTGCTAGATAACTATTTATTATTTGTCAAATATATAATCAAAATAATGGAGGAAACAACGGAGATTTTTTTTATTCATACATACATTATACATTATTATATATTATGCATTATACATGCCGGCCCACCATTAAACAACAGTTCTACAGTGCGCATATTAATTATACTCAATGTTCTGCGGTTTGAAACTATTCCAACAGACTTCATGATAGTTTGTGGTTAAACCATGTATAGTGTTACGTATAGTTATAGTGTTATATTGTCTATTAAAAAAATCATATTAGTAGTAGGTGATGAGTCTTTCCTAACCAATTCGTCTTCTGATTGGTCGAGAGATTCACGTGACCTATCTGGCTTCT
>JAUZNC010007217.1:17779-33918 GCA_034780395.1 Vannuccia rotundouncinata | reverse complement strand
TATAATTAATTACATTTATATCAAAAACTGTTTCACTTCTATTATTTCTTAAATCATTATTTTGAAAAAGCTTATGGGTAGACGAATCAATATCAGAATTCAGAATCAATAAGAGTTGAAACTCTATGTTTAATTATTCTGTGTGAAACGTTATTCTCATAAAGCTGCAATACTTGCTAGATCGAAATTATTGGCTTCTGAAAGAAGGCTTAGAATTTCCTAGTTTCAGAGATTGTTTTGAAACACTAAAAATAAAACTATTCCTTGTACATATCACATATGTACCTTCTGTTTTTATTTTTCTGACTCCATCTTCGTACAATATAATTTTTACTGTTTAATCTATTTCCCATTTATATTTATGAAACATTAGTCAAGCTAAGGTATATTCATAAATCGTAATTATATATTATACCAACGTTGAAATTCAGTTTTAATGCTATAGAAAAGCACCTTTACCCAAGCAACTAACATTTGTTTTATACAAACCTCACCATTGCAATGCATCAATATACTAGTATGTGTACTTTATACTAGATTTTTAAATACTGTCATTTACAGTTCTGTGAATCATATGTTTAGGGATCATTATTTATTTCAAAAATATATACCGTTAACTACTGGTATAAAAAATCGAAATACGTGACGTCTCAATCTTTTATTAGTTTTTTTTTAATATTTATATCTGAGTATCCACCCAAGTACATGAAATGAAAAGTCAACCGTGTATTATCATTTACATGCAATTATTTTTATTATACTGGGGCAATTTGCCAGAGATAATCTGACTTATCAACTGCAGGTGGCCCTTAAAACAAACTTGTGTTTTTTATGATTAGTGTTTCAAAATTTTAAATATATAATTGTCTTTTATTCGCAGTACTTTAGTCCCTATTTGTCCGCTGATTTGAATAAGATGGCGATAGCTTTCAATTCGTCGTTGCAGGGATTGGAAGATGAATTAACAGCTCTAATATTAGACGGTAGTATGAATGCTAGGATAGATTCGCATGGAAAGGTATTCACCTCAAATTATGCCATTTTTATTTGTGACTTGCTCTCAACTCAGTGTTAAATTTATTTATTTTACAGGTGCTACATTCTAGAAGTGTGGATCAACGGTGTCATACTTTTGAACGAGCTCTCCATGTCACAAGAGAGTATGAACAGAAGACCAAAGCCATTATCTTGCGCACCGCTCTACAAAAAAGGAATTTGTCAATAAAGGTGAGATTTTGATTTTTATATTATTCTGTTTTGGTCCAATATTCACCTCCTATACTTTGTCTATTTTAGTCAAGCAGCAAAGATGATTCCGATGGTCGGTTTTCTGATTCTGTCTATGGTCTTCTCCCAAGACAGTGATTTACTTTGTGCGGGAAATGGTGGTCCCAAAAAGTCTATTCAATTACTTTTGTGTTTCTACATATAATACAACTTACTATGTTACAATTATACATACTATTTGTCCGCCGAAAATAATTCACCAATAATGATTGTATAATAACATACCATTTTCACAAAAATGTAATTCTTCTGATAATTTTGTTCTAATCTTTTTCCGTGTATTATTTAATAATTAGTGTACATATAAGCTTACTACTGCTTTATTATCAGTAGTGTGATAGTAATACGTTGAGAATTTCTGTATATTAAGTTGATTAGGGTTGGGTTGTTTGAATTTATTGCGCTATCTTTTATCTTTCTCATTGATAGTTCGCGCATGCAGATTACTTGTGTTCATCTTGTCTAACATATATTATGCCGATGATGTTGTTTATTGTGAAAATAAATTTATTATTTATTTAATGTCGTTTTCAATTTTGTATTTTAATTTTCTAATACTATTATAGACTGGTTATTCAAAATGCTTAAATTCGGTGTAGATTTCAATTCTTCGTAATCTATCGTTTTCATTAGTTGATACTGGTTCTTCTTATAGTCTATTAATTTAACTAGTAAAAATGATTAAGACTTGTGTTTAATTGATTCACGATATATACTAATTAAATTATAATCAAGATTTTATTGTATTATTATGATATTATTTTATTTGATAATGATATAACTATATTTAAACGGTGATATTTTGGGCAGAACTAGTAATTTCAAATGTAGACTTGGATAAATAAATTATTAGTTGAAAATCTAGCAGTTTTTTTCTTGTAAATTCGACAGTCTATAAATAGATTTACATGGAACGGGAACTGATTGATTTTGTAGACTCGATTGCAAGTGGGTTTCAATTGTCAGTTTTTCCATTTATACTACGGGGGTTTCTCGGACTTCATATCAAAGTAATGCTCTATATATATGTATATGCATTTTTATTATGTATTAATATTACTGAAAATGTGAAATATGGCGCCTCTGTTATCTCCGCATGAGCAGTGGAGAGATCTAAATTCTGAAAACATTCTTGTGGATTAAAATGCTCTTTGTAGTCGTAACAATTATCATTGCCCGCATATCTTGTTTTCCTCAATTCAGTTTTGAAATAATTATGCAGAAACGATGAATCAAATTTCAATTGCTGATTTTAATGCTCAATTATAAAAGTATTAAGACTTAAAAATTTCAGAAATATCTTGATGTATAAATCTTTTTAATATAATATGTAGAGGGTGATTGCTTAAATTTTATATCGAGCCCAATAACTTATTGAAACCATCGTATCCTAATTTATTTACTTAAGCGTATATATACATTGCTTAATTGCTATTATTTTCAATTAAGGTGTCCTTGAAAAAATCCTTCATTATAAATTTAATAGCGTCGATCGCGACGCTAAAGCTAATATACCACCTTATATTAATTCCTTTAACGTCGCCACAGATATTGATAAATGGTTTTTTATACCTGTAATCAACTGTAGTGAAATTCATAGCTCGAATAACATACAGGCGAAATCGCCGTAATTCCATTTTAATTATGGTTTTACCTTACCTACCCAACCACCTAGCTTATTAAACATCGCGCTATCGTCACTAATTTAGAGTGAACCGATTTTTTCCGGGAACCCTATATAACTCTTGATACATCTTAAAATCTGATTTGATTGCTCCCACCTATTCATGATTTTGTTATAACTGTCCCAAATTTATTTCTCGGGTACAAAATAAAGTAACAGTTTAGGTAAAGACGAAACTATTTATTTATTATAGAACAATAGAAATTGAGTAAGATATATACAGACAAATAGAAAAACATAACACGGTCATATTATGTATCTTCATCACATGAAACTGGCACTTTCATTATACGATATTGTGAATTCAATAATATTTAGAGGTATAGAAATTGTATCAGTAATAATTTGTGACCTATTAAATATCCAGCAATGCACTACTGACATCAACATCTTAGTTGTGGAAATTTCTATAACCCGCTTGCTGCTACAACGCATCACCCAAAATAACCTTTTAATCAGAACTATTTTTACATTGCGGAAAAAAGAATGAAGTATAATTTGTCACGTAGACATTCCATATGCATGCCTATATTTGTTCTCTTAATCCTGCTACGTGTCTAGTATAGCGGCTGTTATTAACTCAATATTTTTATATACAATAATTATTGTATAGAGTTTTACTTTAGTTTTGAAACTTTTTTACTACTATTTATTCACAGTTTTTGAAAATTTGGTCGTCAACAGAATATTGTATATGGCAACATTTATATTATAATATTACATGACAATATATAACAATATTTACAATTTTTGTACATAAATAAATACACAATATTGTACAGCATGTTGTTATTTTAACAATAACCCATTTAGTTCAGACACCAGCGACCGTACTTATAGATGTAGAGGCAATTTGATGACGCTTTGAGTGTTTGGCTAGATGATCACTTCTGCTGAACCGTCGAGAACAGAAAGTGCACAAGAACTTGCGCTCCCCTGTATGCGCCCTTTTGTGTCGTGAGAGTTCGTCGGAACGTGCAAAACTCCTGGAACATCGAGCATAGTCACAGACGTACGGTTTTTCTCCTGTAAATAGAAATAATAACAAAAATATGTTAACATGCATAAATTTCTCTGCCACGCCCATATTTACAAAATCGATTCATGAGTTTAATTATTAAACTTTACTGTATATAAATATTAATCCTGTTACTCCATTTTATTAGGATTTGAACATTTTAAGTAGATATAATAGCAAAGCGCTTTTTTCACTGTGTTCAAGCAAAACAAAATTAAAAGTTATGCAAAAATAGTTCTCAAAATATACTCCAATTTAATTAAATAAGGTTGTAAATATTTTTACCTGTGTGTATCCTAACATGGGCCTTCAGGTGAGAACTCTTAAAGTAAGCTTTGTCACAATTTGGAAAGGTACAATGGTGCGATTTCTCCCGTAGAGGATTTTGTCCATCGTGGATATTGTGACCTTCTATCCTCGGTTTTGAGTCGGAAGAGATAGTGTTTATAGTCCGTTGAGAGACGTCGCATAAAGGCTTCTGTGCTATCTTAGGAGGAGTCGTATTGACTACCATGAACAGGATCACCTGTTGTGGTTGAGTTGACTCAGTTACTACTGGCAAAGATTGCATTAGTGGATGTGTTTTCGTGGGGAGAATTTGAAGGGGAAGAGGTGGGGAATAAACTTTGTCGCAGGGTTCGTCAATCTCCATCAACTCCCAGTCGTATCGATTGTCGAACTCGGACGAAGCACAAGAAACAATTGAATTTGGAGAGTTGGGGGCAACAAAATCATCTTGAAGAAGCTAAAATTAAATTTTAAAAGTATTAATTATTGACAAAGACCGACACTCTATTTATTTTAATTTGTAACAAGATTAGAATTACGCTATATTTTCAACTATTTATATACAAATGCAAAAATACTGTTGTAATTTATAAAAAATAAAGTGTTAAATCACCTCACGAAGTTTATTTGTTTTATGAATAACAGGCTTTTGAGTTTTGTGAAGTTTGAACTTTAGCCTACGATGCAAATCGGAACTGCAAACTATCGGTTCTTCATCATCGGAATCGGAGGGAAATTCTTGAAATACCTTCTCTCCAGTGACTGAAATACTGCTATTTGAATCGCTAGAAGCCAGTGACAAAAGAATTTCGGCTGCTTGTAACATCTGGAAAATGTTAGGCAAAAAGTTGAAATGTTGCACCACTAAACGTTTAAATGAAACAATTGAATTTTTATAAATGCATATTTACACTATTTTGACGTAAATAATAGAGAAAATTACATCATAAAACGGGTTTCCGCATCATAAATGAATAAAAAAGCAAACTTTGGTTACCTGGTTGTTGTTGGCGTCGGTCATCGTAATCTTTAGAGATACTATGTAGTTCCTTCGTAGAATTGTACTATAATTAAGTAAAAATACACTGAATCGAGCGTAAATTCCAAAGTTCAAGAACAAGTTTAGTCAAATAATGAATTATCATACACTTCCTTCGTGCAAATCTCTCAAGGACAGCTGTGGATTTCCCTTTTCTATAGATACCAAGGTTGATTACATTATCAGCCAATTAGAGTGTAGTAGACAGCTGTTATTTCCTACTTGTTCACGCGGATTTGTTGTGGCTCAGGGTTGGTTACTCACGCGACGATAGCCTGCACTAGATGAATTAGACGTGTGTGTGACATATGCGCTGGAGGCGTGTCTATGACTAATAACATAATGACCTTGAGGGGAAATCTATTTATTTATAATAAGTTTATATTTAGATAAAGATGGGTGTGGCGGAATTCTACAAGCTAAATCGGTGAACTTTTTAAATTATATAACAAAACAAGTCAGTTCTTCAGTATAATCAATGACATATATTATTTATCTAGACCGGCAAACTGACCAATATTCAATAGTAATAAACGTCGGCGGAGGAATATATCTATATCAATAATCAATACGAAATTATTGGGAGTTATTAATGCATTTCATTTATATACGGTAATAGTTTCGTTATAAAGAGGGTATTCAATCAATATATCAATGATCAAAAGCCTATAATAATATTGATTGAATACTACTACAAGGTGATTTATCAGTTTGCCGGTCTAGATAAAAAATATATAATTCAATTTTAGTATAATATAGCAATATCTATAATATATTACGATGAACTCTTTTTCATCAGATTCATTTATCGGAAAATCTTTTATTATTAATTAAATAACACATAAATTAGCAAACAACTCTAATTAAATATTAATCCTTATTTTGACAATGAACAATAAAATTGATTATTAGATACTTCGCCAATACAGCAAGACAAATATCTGTAAAATAATTAAAAGCTTAATTAATAAATTTACGTATATGACTATTTTTGGTTCTCCTAATTCTGATTACGTGATTTGTGTAAAATTTTAATCAATACCTATAAAAAACACCTAATATTCGAGGAAGAAATTCATTTCAGTAAAAACCGGTTATATAAGATTAATTTTTCTAACTTTGATATCTTTAAAAAATTGTAATTATTAATAAAACCCAGAAAAAAATCAGACAGCCGGTTTCAATGTTTTTGTATTGAATATAATGCAGGATGCTAATAGAAAATTATATTTATGTAATAGAATTTTACTATGTATATATATGATATACACTAACAGAATAATTTAGTCTATCAATATATAGCGGATATATATGCAGACTTGATACAATCATTGATATCGTACTAATATTTATCTAGGTCGACAACCCTAATTAAATGAAGTCCGAAATAATAAGGGGCAAAAAGACAGAATGTCGAAATCTTGTTCGGCATTCCCCAATATAGAGCTTATATAGAAGTAGACCAAATTAGTCATATAATATGAGTTTTTATTATCGTATATGATATACTTATAACAATAGGTTTTCTGAAGAATTGTTTATTTGAGTCAATTTAATTAAATCTTTTTGCAAATGATTAACCTGTTTTATATCGAACACTGTCAATTACGTATAAAGCGTAGTTTGCCAATCTAGAGAAATTATTTACTATATCAATGAATATAATCGCCTCAATTTATGAAGCAGACGTACATAACCAAGAACACTTATATTTTGAATACAGCAGTTAAGATTCATAATCACTAAATTATATGACTGGTAGCACGAAATATACGATAAAAATACACTTGTGATAGGAAAATGATCTCATATAGCCAGCCAGTTAACCTCCTCCCACTAATAGGAATTTTATTCGTTATAAAATAATCCGAATATCGTATTCTTATCCTATAATATCCTATCTGACTTAATCCGGCTACAGTAAATGTCTGCTATGAGTTTATGTCATTCTTGACTAGAATAGTATGAAAAAATATAATCATTTTAAAAATAATATTGTCGAGTGTGTGATTTCATAAAATTTAATTAAATAATATATTTTATTCTCGAAAAGTACATTTGTGCATAATTTATTACAAAAAACAAAACAAACATTATGAAAAATAGTAAGTATTATATTTTAATATTTTAAATAAAACTATTTTAAATTTTTGATTATTAATTTAAAATCAAACATTGGAAAGACACTTGGTACAGCCAATTGAATACATACACAATAAAAAATAATTGTATTATATTTACTACTTACAAACTATATCAATAGTATATAACAAATATAGACAAAATCAATAAGGTATTCAATTACGTAATTCCAGCGAAACAAGATGTGACTGGATCAGGCAATAGAGTTGTAATCAATATCGGTGAAAACATGTCAATACATCGCGTGATTTCTGTTCTAGTCTTGCTTTCTCGAAACATCATATGTTCAATGTGCCATTGGCCATCCAGATATGGTAACAGAGTGGCAAACAGGGCCAAAAGATCTGGATCCTTTGCTCCTGGAAGCTGCAAAATCGAAGTCAACTTTGCAAGTTCCACATGCTGTTTTAATTGATCAATAGTCGCGGCTGAAAAACGTTTAAAATTGGGTTTTGGAAGTGGTGAGGCCAAAGAAGTGGAGTTGTCTGGAAATTCATCCAGGGCCAGCGAGACATAGGTGTGTAGTTGGACCAGCAGACGTCGTCTTAGCAACCATGAAAGGAGATGTGTATGAAACTTGTCGTCTACGTGATTGTGATCTCGCAGCATTATTGGTGTGGAGAAACCTGCGAGAAGTTCAGGAAGACAGAGAGTAGGAAAGTGTGTTGCAAAATCGATCATTAAATCTTCTGTGAAAGTGATGTCAATGCCCGGCGCAAGAACGTAACAATTGGTCTCACAAAGAGGATATATGATAATGGCGTGGCCCCACAACACCAATTCACTGGCTAAATTCACTAAGTGGGTATATGTCACATCAATTGTCGTCGCTATGGTATGCAGAGTACGTAGAGGTGGATCAGCAACCTTGATCAATCTAAGAAGGGTAGGACAAGCGTCATCACAAAGGTGCGCCAGAATACTGCTGTTGTCAAGGCCGTTGCTAACAGGCTGTTGAAGTAGCAGGAGGCTGTGGTAGGGCCGCATTCCTTCAACAGCCTTGAGCACACATAAAGGATCAATTTGAACAGCTTCAGTAACTGTGTAAGCCTTGTGTGGCATACAATGGCTGACAGGAATCCAGTTATTGATCTTAACAAACACCTTCCCTGTGGCTGTGACACTTTCCTTGATCAGTTTCAACTCTTGACAAAGCTGCGATTTTTCAAGAACGTAAGAGAAGGGACAACTCGTGTGGTGCTCATCAAGAACAGTGTGAATAGAGCTCCGTTGAACAGACAGATACTGACATCGCTTTTCTTCGTGACAAATGGCACAGGTAACCTTAGAGAGAAAATATTGAAGTAGTTCATTATACTACTTATTTTTTGGACAGTAGTCATTTTAATAAAAAAACAATACTTACGAAAACAAGTGAAAGTTGAATAATTAAGAGTGTAATAAAGAAACAATTATCTATATAAATTTAAGATCAACGAAATCGTAAACTGATTTGGCTAAATGAAAAGGTTCAAAAAAGAAAACAACTTTACAAGGCACAAAATATGCCATTTTTATGGTTACACTTTGCTTACAATTATGAATTATAGTTTTCATGGATTTTGAAATCGATAATATTGATTTTCATCCCAAAAAATCAATTAAACAAATCACAAAATTATTCGAACATTATAAAATCCTAAATCCTTGCAGGAAAATGAGAAGACTGACCTGACGAGCCAGCCGGTAATAGCTGTGTATAACGTCTGGAGGTGCAATAGCGTTCATAACAAAAACCACACTGAAGGTTGACCCCGCTTTTTCATCATGACAGGGATAACCAACAAAAACGACGTCGTCCACTTTAATGTCTAGCTTGGTACCACACATGTTCTTCTGTACAGCAAGGAGGTTCGCCAAAGTAGACCGATCATTTTCCGAGAGAGGTCCTTGATGAAAGAAGGTGGGCCTTGGAGAAGGTTCTGTTGCTAGGTCCTCTACAAGCTATGGTTAATAGAAGTAAGGGAACTTATTCAATAAGAATTGCTCCAAGAAACAGGTTAACAAACTCACTGAGAGTGCATAAGAATTGACAGGACCATTGTCACCCATCAGGGTAGAACTCCCAACAGACAAGGCATCATAAGCAGGGTTGTTGTTGCTATTGGTAATTGTACTGGCAGCAGCTGAAATACTCCTGACATCATCTTCGGTGTCTCGAGTGTGTTTATTGCCAACACCAGAAGTGATGGAAGCTGGTATGGAGAGAGAGGAAGAGGTTATTTTACCAGGTGTTAATGGCAGAGGTGCTGAAATGTTAACAGTGGAGGTTGCAGATGGGGTTGAAGATGTCCTGTCTACATCACCAAAGGGGTATTGGAAGAGCAGTCTATCGCCTGAGGAACCGCTTGATGTGAGCAAGATGGCCACTGGAACCAGATGTTTTGAGCCAAGACTCAATAAACTTGACATGCTATTCTGAAATTAACAAGTCAATATTTGAGAAGTTATTTCTTAAATATTTCTTAAATATTTCTCAAATATTTCTTGAAATCAAAAAAATATTGCATTGAATTCTAAACTAAAATAAATGTTGAATATAAAAATTTACGAAACTTAAGAACTCATTGAATTTTCAGTGTTAATTATTCAAATATAGTAAAAAGTTCAGATATATTTATTATGAAACAATACCAACTTTTTTAAGTTGGAAGAAGTAATGTTTATAAATATAAGAAATAGATGCATGTATAACAATATGAATACAATAAACCTTCATTATAAATACTAAAATAATAAATTAATTGCAGCTCTGTGACTAAAAATAATGTATAATTTATTAGCCTCTTCATAATCAATTCTAAAAATATTTGTGCAGATATTTACATTTTACAGTGTTAAACAAACAATGGAATTTTGAAATAAAGGTTAAATTCTGTAATATGTATGTTGAAGGGTGCATGATGGTCACTAACAGATGAAGATGACTACCAACCAAATTATTTTTACATTTCCTCTGATAAACAGTTTTAAAAAAGACTTATTTATATTTCTGGAAATTACACAAAAAAACAATACACAATATATGTAAATAAGATATACACAATATAGCATTTTATGTATTAAAAAACTGTAGTTACCAAGATTTGGGCATTGCAGGAACATAAGTTTTGTTTAAAAATAGGAAAAATAAAATAATAGGAGGTCTGTGAGGCCTGAAATTTTATTGTAAACTGTACCAATATGAGGTCAACGAGTACACAAGAGAAGATATGGATTTAGAAGAAGCTCCACATCCCAGAAGAACAATATGGACAGACACCAACTAAGGCGAAATTTCTGGGTTATATATTGATGAATGAGATTATCAAGATGCCAAGTTTTTTGGATGACAGAACTGACGACTTCATAGCTAGATACTCCATTCCTCAGGAATGCTGCTATGTCATGTGACATATCTTCTAATTCTCAAATTTATTAGATGTGATTTTCTTTACAGAACTCAAATATTTGGCCAGGTTAAACCATTTGTGGAAAAATTATTAGCTATATCCAAAGAAGTTTACTGACCAGAGCAGGATTTTTCAGTTGATGGGAGTTGTACAATGGAAGTTTTTTTGGAAACAGCAAGGGTATCAACACAAAAAAAGCCTCAATTTGGAATTAATTTATTTGTGATGGTTATTTATATAATAAATTATTTTTCACAAATTAATAGCATAGGCAAGCTATGTATATAAAATGGCATAGGATTGTTCATAAACAGAACTTTTTTTCTAAGGAAATTATTACCAAAATCATATGCATCAGAGCCAAATTTTAAATATTAACAGATAGGAATGCTTAAAATCTTGGGCATGCAATTGCCTTAGAAAAAAAGACATGTTAGAACTGTATCTGGTAAACATGCAGTTGTGTTAGAAATTTTTGAAAAAATGTTTAGTGAGAAATATTCAATGAGATTATTGTTTTGAAGCAAAATTGTCATTGTTTGTGTGCCAATATCAATTAATTTGTTCTTTTTATGCACTTCCTTCTTCATTACATCAAGCTGTGCCAACTCAGGTATTGGCTTCTGTTTGCCATTTTTTGATACATAATTCTTGTACAAACTTGAGCAGTAGATTTGTCAGCAACACACCCAATCCAGAGTACAAAACATGGTTTTAAGGTTCCTTTTTCTGAAATTTCAATAAATATTTTGAAATTCTTAGCAACAAAAATGAAAAAATATAGACAAGCTGGTGTAAGATTATCTTGTAACATTAAAACAATCTTTTATATCTTTCTATATGTTGGATGTCATGTTTGAAGGTTTTTAATGGAGGTAAATATGTCAGAAAATAAAATTGAAGATTTTCCCACTGATCCAAAATTCATTGAAGTGCTGGTTTGATACTCAGCCATCTGGAACTTACAAACCACAGCATAAACCATGCTATGAAAATTTTCACCTCTTCAACAAATTTATAGTTTTCTCATCTAGCTGCAGACAGCTGGAAAAAATGGAGATCTAAAAAATTTATCCAACTTTTAGGGTAGGGTTACAAAGCCTTTTTGTGCATTACATAACATATAATAATAATAAAATATTTTGTTTCACTAGATATCAACTTTGGATACTTCCTTTATTAGCTATTAAAAAAAGAAAAACAAGCATAAAAAATTTAAAATTTTCATTTTTTATCACATTTTATGACTTTATATTACATTTTTTCCATATTTCATATTTTATCACATTTTAGGATATTTTTTACTTGATCTTTTTAGAATACTCATATATGCACTTTATTTTATTTTCCTTTCCATTTTCTTATTTTCAGCCAACAGGAGATTTAATTCAAGATCCCTATTCTGTATATTTCATACCAAATCCTCCTGTACATGCATTATTTTTTCCTTTTGTTTCAGACTACTTTTAATTTTTCATGGGATCAGCCAACTTAGTTAGAATACTGCTTTTTGTTTTTGTGGACTGAAATAATTCTGAGACTTTAACTTCTTTCATTTTTTAACTTGGTTTTATTTTCTTTATTGTACTTTTTCATTCTGCTATCATAATTTGTATGAGCCAATGCGGTCATTTCCATCAAATATTTAATATTATCTTTATTAATGAAACATTAGGGTACAGAGAATAAAAATATCATTATGTAAATAAAATATGACTGATAATAAATAAACAAACTAAAACTTGTTTACTTTTAATATTCATAATATATTTATATAGATTATATTTAGCCTAATTTGTATGTGCATTATAAGCATTATTAGTTTTGGGCTTTACTTATGTCAAAATTTTAAGGCAAAGTGCCATTTTTCATACATTTGGGCCATGCCTAAATTTTAGGCCACTCTAGGAGCACTGGAATTATGAATTAAATAATGATGGAAAATCCATTGAAAAATTTTAATGGTGAATGGTATCATTGTCAATGTTAGGATAAGATGATGCAGATTAACTTTTGTTTTTAATTCATTGAGTTGCTATTTGGATTTATGTAAAAAACATGCAATACATTTTAATTAAACACAAACACTGTGTTCAAGGTGTGGTAGACCCAGCAGAGCCAGATCTTGGGTCTAGAAATAAGTTGCTTTAAAGCTTTGTATCGATTTTATTATCCAATATTTCCATATTTTCATAAAAGTTCGAATAGTGAGAGTTTGTGGGGTAAATATACTAAATCTGTAGATCTGAACAGACACTTTGGAGTATTATACTTTCACATTATAATTACATTTTATATGAATGAATTATTAAATTTGTATAACTAAATTCATAAAGACAATATATTATAATAGTAGCAATATGATTGCAAATACGTATACAGGAGTAAATAAAACATTTTCATTTAACTAATTAAAGCTTACATGTGATTAAAAAATCATATTTATTATTTGCTTATTTAATTAATTATTTTAATTAAAGAGGTAATATTCATTAGATTACACGTATAAAAAACCATTACATAAAATTTCTATTGAAAGATTAAACATTATAAATTCAATATATTATTTTGTTCATACAAGTTATATATAGATAGAAAATTTTATTGCTAAAATTTTGATTTAAAAATCATCTGGTTAAATTATATCCATTCCCTCTTAATATTATAAAATTTTTCGGATATTTTTAAAAGGCATAATCAAAAATTTAGTATATGAGCTTTAACAATATTATTTACATAACTACTATGTAAATCTCAGGTGACAGTAATAAATCACGTACCCAGAAAGGGGTGGGAATGGGGGTTGCTTCTGCGTTACTCCGCGTATTAGATTTTGATTAGCCATAACACCTTTATATGTGCATTGATGAATATGAAGCTTATTTTAAAAGCGCTTATTTAAAAAATCGTTGAATTAAAGGTTAGAATTAATTATATTTCGCCTTTCAAATTAGGGACTGTCCGAAAATGATGTCAAGCAAAATTGGGCCCAATTTTTACTCACTCCCCCCTGCATCACGTAACCGTCACGAATTTCTAAAGCTTTAAAGCTTTTAATTCCTCTCCCTTCATCTCAAGATTACCATTTTAACTAACATTGTCGTACAAATCCAAAACACCATAATCAAACAGTAACGACAATTCCATGGTTTGAAGAAAAAACAATATAAAACCCATACGAAAAATGAAAATATGTTATAGCCGAGTAACCCCAGTTTTTTAGTTTTTAGTATATCTATCTTAATTAATTTCGGATTTTCTGAAAATGTTGTACTCGTCCTGAATAATTACAATACA
This sequence comes from Vannuccia rotundouncinata, assembly GCA_034780395.1. Taxonomy (NCBI): domain Eukaryota; kingdom Metazoa; phylum Platyhelminthes; order Proseriata; family Coelogynoporidae; genus Vannuccia; species Vannuccia rotundouncinata. The sequence continues at coordinate 19,771 of JAUZNC010007217.1, read as the reverse complement.
GATATCCTACAGTGTGACATCATTTTCGGAAAGCCCTATTAATAAATGTCTATATTTGCGTGTTTGCGTTGTGGTAAATTACGATACGTAACGTGGGGGTTCTTTAAAAACCATATTTTTTGCGTAACGTTATTTATAAACGATCTCATAGAGTATATTCTTACTCTATGATTTTAATAAAATATGGCATACAAATTTTCCTTAATTGGAAACAGAAATTTATATTCTTTTTAAATAAAAATGTTTTTTACTGAAATTTTCAATTGAATTATAATCAAAAAATAAATTAATAATTACAATAATATCAATGTCACATATGTTTACAATTATTTGTAAAGAAAAACTGAAAGTAGGTAATATTGATTTTTTGTATACCTACGAGAAATTATTTTTCATACATTATCAGAATATTTATAATTCATTACTATAATTCATCCAATAATAAATAGGTCGGATTTAATTGTTACCTAATATAGTAGGTATGAAGCGTCACATTAAAAAATAATTGCTGTGTCGATATATTTTAATTAGGATTGATAATTATAAATAATGTATTATAGCCTAGGAAGAATTTTTCCTTTTTATTACAATTTTAGTATTATATGTGCGATTATAGGATCTTGCACCCTTATGACCTTGTTCGATCTTAATTTATTAACAATATAATTTTTCTACATCAGATATTATTATATTATTAAAATAAAATCTTAATTCATAAATAAACAAAAGTCACGCCGTCAAACGGAAGCTTAAAATTTCTAATATTTCGAAATGTCAAACAATATGAAGATTAATGGAATTAATACAGCAGTGCGAGAATTTGTAATATTAAATTATTTAATTGCTATTACCTATAGACGCAATTTTTCAATTGTCCATTTTAAAATTGTCACAAATTGACTATGATCGACTGTATCTGAAACGCGTATATGAATAAAAACTATTATCATATAGGTAATCATAGTGAGTGTACGAACGGTTCAACAACTACAATCTGTTTTACATGCTATATATAATCAATAACAATTGTTCTCTCGTGCTGCGCGGGGTCGTACAAACGTAATGCAAAAGTTTTAAGCTGGTTAGCAATTTCGGCATAGCTAACCTACTAAACTCACTCATACTTCTATTTTTGAGAAGAGCTTCTGGAATTGTTTGTTAGCTACTACATTTTTATTTGTCAGTAAAGGATAGAAAGAAGGAATACCAAAGAGAGATTGCATTGATAAAAAAGAGTGATTCCCCCACTGTTTGTTTTATTCTTTGTAAAACATGAAAATATTTCTTTTAGTTATGGTTCTTCTTGGACTTTCCTTCCTTGAAACAAATGGATTTTCCGTTCAAAAAACAACACCCCAACCGCGTAAGTTAATGATTTCTCTAATTTTGACACATTAAAATAGAGTGATAAAACATAAATAGAATAAAACAAAATTTAAAAAACTTTAGAGTTTCAAATTAAATTCAACAGTTTCTTAATTACTGTTACGTCTTTAGTCTCAATACTTATAAATAATCGTTAACACCATCGTTATGAAGAATTGTGGTTTAGATGTTGTTTTTCCGATGTAAAATATGATCATTGAAATCAATGTTATCAACATTTTAAATTCAAACTAAAACATTAGGTATAAAAAGATTTCCGTCCGGTAAGGGTCAATCTATGGATATGTTCGTCAAAATAAAATACAAATAAATATCTAAAACATCCTTAATTGTGCGCACCAATATATTCTTAATTGTACACATCAATATTTTCTCAATAGAACACATCAATATATTCTCAATTGTACCCATCAATATATTCTCAATTGTACACATCAATATATTATCAATTGTACACATCAATATATTCTCAATTGTACACAACAAATATATTCTTAATTGTACCCATCAATATATTCTCAATTGTACACATCAATATATTCTCAATTGTACACATCAATATATTCTCAATTGTACACATCAATATATTCTCAATTGTACACATCA
>JAUZNC010007206.1:0-33925 GCA_034780395.1 Vannuccia rotundouncinata | reverse complement strand
GTCACTAGCCTCCACCCGTCCGTAGCGAATATTATAGAGGATCTCTGAGTTAAAGAGGACTGTATCCTGAAGGAGAAGTGAAGGTTAAAAAGAGAAATGAAGAATGTAGAAAATATTATTTTAGAAATGTTACTGATGATCCATAAAGTAAGTATGCACAGGAGGGGGTGGAGGGGTTTCTCAGACTTGTACTTTAATTTGTAATTTGACTTGTTTGGGGGCTCGTTTTGGGACACCTGGTATAAAAGCATAGTCAATTGCTATGGTATGATCTATTCTATATTATGATCTGAAATTTCAGTGTATAATATATAACATAGACGAAATCAATGTAGACCATGGAGACATAGTAATAAATTCAAAATAATTAAATTTCAAAAATGCTTTTATACATATTTACTATATTGTACGTCAAGGTACATATTATGTTATTTTCGGGCATTCATTAATAACAAATAATACCATCAAATACCATATATGATAGCCTATACATAATTTCAATAATGGCATTAAAATAAAAGTGTTAGAAAATCGATACTATGAGTACCCATGTGAAGTTTGTGAAACGACCATCACAAAGTATATAAAAACGAATGTGCAAATTTTTTTAGAAATTCTGTTATGTTTAACTAAATATAAATCTCAAATTCATTAACAACGCCGTATTCGGCGTTTCGAAAGTTGTATTTCGAAAAATTAAAATTGTTTGAAAAGTAAATAAACTAATAATTGAAATATAAAAATATAAATGAGCTCCAGCAATTAAAAAAATGTTCAATGAATGTTTCAGGTTTAAAGATGAATCCGATTTGGGTAAGAAGAATATATTGGTTATTATCGACACACTTTATGTTGATAAAATATTATATATGTTGAAGAACCCGGTCCATTGGCTAGATCAGTATCTGAGGGTAACTTCATGTATCCTAGCTCCGAACAAGAAACTGAAAAGGGGGACCTTTTGAAGCGTGTGAAGTATTACGATAAGCCATCAAACACAGTGGAAGCTTCCTGTCCCACTCATGTTGATCAAGTTCAATATATCTCTTTAACAGAGCTTTGATGGTGCGTTTATCCTCTCTGTCATTCTATTACCTTGTGGCCAGTATTCCAAACAGCTGACTTACACTGCATTCACAAAACATGTACCTTGGTCCTGTCTTTGGAGCACCAAATCTTGCTATCCAAGTATTTACAATCGCTGTTTCCAGTTTCCGCCTCGATGTTTGGTAGTGGGATTATTTCAACCCACTTTGGATTATAATCAATCAAAACCACGATATGCTTTTTTCAATCTTTTATTTTTGGTTATAGAGGTCCGATAGTATCAGCTTCTATTCTCTCGAAAGGGGCAGTTGTTTCCATAGAAATCAGGGGGTTTTGACATTGGGCACATACTTGGCTTTGTGCACGCACCACTTATTGACATCCTCCACCATTGTTGACCACATTCTTGTCTTCATTTTCAAATATTTCTTCTCTTTGGCATAGTGCCCACCTTCTGGTCCGCTATGTAAAGATTTCAACAAGGGTTCTTCATAGCCCAAAGGGACAACAACGACCTATTTATATTTTCTTCCTGTACCTGTTCTATGAACAAGGACTCTGTATTGAATACCAAAAGTTTTAACGTGCCACCATATTGATTTTCTACAGTCATTGATTTGAATATCAGGATCTCGGGTTGATTTAAACGGTGTCATTTGCGATATGTTGTTTGATCCATATCCGATCTGGGTGACAGTCTTGCGCTTTTCGTACGCCTTCTCTCGTATACCATAGTTCTCGTTAGAGCATCCAGACTGCATTGATGTCATTTCCTGAATCCCTCCATGGATCTTGACTTTAATTCAGATCTTTCCTATCCACATTTTCATAAAATACCTTGTACACAGTATGTCCTCTTGTTGGTCGTCTGGACAGTGCGTCAGCATTATTAAGATTCTGCCAGGGCGATGTTCAATTGTCATATCCTATTCTTGAATTTGTTCCTGTCACCGAGCCATTTGCCCTTGTGGGTCTTGAAATGTCTTCATCCAAATCAATGAAAGAGGATCAGTTCTTGCCTTGAATTTCCTTCCCAAGAGATATGGTCTAAACTTCTTAAGTGAAACATTCCCTACTCTCGATCTCACTTATTTTCCAATATAGCCATCCACGACAGCATCGCTGGTCCATCTTTCAGCTCCTTTTAGTCCTGTCAACGAACACCTTTGTTAGCCAGAAGACTGACAGCACTGCGTCTGAAGAAATGCCCCGTGAATCGTTCTGGCTCAGGCAATAGATTAAATTCAGAAATCGTTATTGGAATTTTTGCTAGAAAATTCTTTACATATTGTCGCATTGTTCCTTTCCTATTCATGCATAAATAGCTATTTGATTTATTCTAAAACTTTTCCCGCATTTGAAATATTAAATCAATCATGACATATATAAAATGGAATCAAGAGCATTATAAAATTCCTTCCGTGAAAAAATTAATTCGATTGCTCGTAAACAATTCGATTCTACCTCACGAATTATTTTAGAATCCTTTTGATTACCCTTTACGTAATACATTTGATATTTTATTGTTCATAATGAAATGACTAACTTACCAACTTTACATAAGCAAAACAAATATATTTATTTTAATATTATTACATGTATTTAAAATGCAAATCTGGGTACAAAATATAGAACATTCGTAGTGATATAATTGGCCAACTAACCTGTGACACAACCCCAATAGACTGTCGCAGAGTTTGCTGTGTAACTTGTTTGATGTCCTGACCATCGATAGATATCTCCCCTGAGTGCAAATCATATAAGCGAAAGATGAGCCGAATCACTGTCGACTTCCCGCTACCAGAGTGACCCACCTGAAATACAAATGAAAAATAATCCATTGAAAAATGTAAGTTAACTGGTTAGTATAGAATGGATGAGATAACATAAGAATTGAGTCGATTGTTGAGTTGTTTTCCGTGATAGAGCAATTGAGAGAAATTTGTAGAGAGAGTCAAATGTTTAACAAATAGCTACAACAGAAAATGTTCATATGAAATCAACTACTTGGGCCAACCAACTCGATTGACATTGGTAAGCAATACTCGACGCCGTTTGGGTATTAGGTTTGGTGGAGGGGCAGGATAACTAACACTTAGGGGATACCCTTCCATACTACTCTAGTTTAAAAGCAAACTATGTTGCAACACATTTCTTATTAAGAGGATAAATATTAAACAGCTGATGCAAGTTACAGATGTGATATTTAAATAAAACCACATTTAAAAAACATGAAGTTCTCACCAAAGCATAGGTTTCTCCTGGTGGTACTCGAAATGAAATACCCTTTAATATTGGTTTACTGAAAAGCAGAAAACAAACTCTCTGTATATATATATATTGTCAATACAAATTAATCCATAATAGTATTATTATTTCTTACGCTTTATCATAATGGAATTTGACATGCTTAAACTCCACCTCTCCCCCCAAAATCTCAAATGGTTTAGCGTCAACAGTATCCTGTATCTCTTGTTTTTCGTCCATCAACTTGAACATGTTTTCCATATCTATGAAATTCTGTTGCATCTCTCTGTAATAAATATTACAGTAGAAACCTTCGAAATAATTTCCAACAATGACATTACAAATACTACAAATACAATACTACAAATACAATATTAAAATTCTAAAATTTAGTTAAAAATTAGTAATCTGTATATTAATTCATATACAAAGCAGAATGTCCTCTCCCACCTGTAGTTTGTTCCTAACTTATTGAGAGGGAAAAAGAGCTGGACAATGTAGACACAGAACAAAACAAAGTGCCCCACTGTAAAATAACCAGCCACTGTATAGTGGGCACACAGTAGAGTGCCGACCAGAAAACCCGAAGTAATAATCACATTTTGAACAATATGGAGTAAGTTCAATGTAGTCAGATATTTCCAATCAGCATTTTGATAGGCCACAATATCTTCCCGATATCTATTCACTTCGAAGGATTCGGAACCACAATACTTTACCTGAAGAAAAATGCAGATGTTTTAATTATAACAAATCGAATAAACCATAGAATTTAGAAGGAAAATATATTTATACAAAATATCAGAATTACTATCTATAATTACAGCTATACTTATACAACTCAAATTTCTATAAAAATCAAAAAAATTTAACAATTATCGATTTATCTATATTTATATACCAGAGAAGTGCTACTACTCTGGATATCTTTTTGACAAAATATTATTTTTATATAATTAGGCACAAACATTCTATTTTTCACAAGAGGCGATTACAGGCGGTCCAACGCTTTTCACAAAAACATAACCTCTTTCTTTGGTTTGTTAGGGAGGTTCGATCTGTTGCTTATCTTCAATAGTCACTTGAGACGACGGACTATGCTATTTTTGCATTCGTCGAGGACATTAATATTTCTTACCTTTTGCCTTCTGCACTTGACATCTAGTCCGGGATCACAGAGGGTTTTAATCAAAACAATTGGTACATAGTGTTTGATACTTTTATCAAGTAGTATGATCCATGGGATGATCAAATATGTAAGTCTTAAGTTGCAGAAATTGTACATAAGAAAAAGTTCTATGATTTCACACAATTTTCATGAAAATTCACATTTTAAAGAAAATAAAGATGTTTTTTATATTTTTGAATAAATCGATTCAAATCATTTTTGTTGTTTATCTAAGCGTTTTCTACATATTTCAAGCAATTTTCATTAAAGTTGTGTGAAAAACATAGAAGTTTCTCCTATATTCTTTAACCGGAAAACACTAAAATGATCATAAAAATTATGTACAATTTCTGCAACTTTAGACCTACATATCCCGTGAATAACGATACTTGACAAAAGTATCAAACCGTTTGCACCAAATATTTTGATTAAAACTTCTGGGATCCCGAACTAATCCTGCTTAGCGATTTCGATCTTCTTTTATAGCTATACCAAGGCAAATGCAATGTTCGCATCACGCTGGGACAGGAGACTATGGTCCTTCCTTGGAAGGTTTGCCGAACATATAAGGATCCGATCGCTGTCCTCCTCTCTAAGATAAAAGTGCGGAACGTATCTCTTTCAATTTGTTCCTACCATCTGGTTTAACAAATCACCGAGAACACATGCACATATTCTGGCTTCGTATTAGTTGAAAGACTTTAGGGCATTTCTCGTAACAGTCTCATTTCTTTTCACTCCGTAGTGGGCCACGACAAATTGGAGGATAATGTCTAGCTTTTTGGACAGCAACATGAGGCTTTTCCAGGTTTTGAAGGGTTTCCTGTTTTGATTGAAAAGTCCCTTCTTTAATGACTTGATGGCAGCCTGTGAGTCAGCGCACAATTTCTTCTCTAGTCTATGGAATCTTTTAATATCTGGTAGCACTCCTTCAATTACTTTAACAGCCATTTCCCACCAAGTGGAATTTCTTTGAATTCGACAGCTCCTTCATTGGTTACCCTGGGTATTCTTTTCATTTACCAAGTTTTTTTACCAACCAACATTCTAAACACCCCAACACCCCCAGTAAGTCGTTAGATTAGTTGTAATTAACCCCATAAACAGCATTCTCTATTTATTTTAATATAATTAAGAAGTAGACTTACAGTTTCAAAGTTAATAAGTGAGTCAACAGCCCTGGCATTTTTATCATTATCTAATTTGATCCTTTGTCGACAATACTTGGTACGCCACTCAGTTATCATGAGAGTACAGACTGACATAAGAAGGAACATATTTGCGAATAAATTTATATAAAAAGGTAAAAATAAGAATGTAATATGACACTACAAATATTTTTTTAATTTGCTTAACTCACCAAGATAAAAAACCATTGTTAGAAACACAATGAGGGCAAACCATAGATTGAATCTTGAGGCAAAATAGACAATTCCGATGATAAAATCTGCAATTGAGGGTATGATATTGAAAAGCACATATTCAAAAATACCGGTGGTGCTGTTCGTGCCTCTTTCCACGATTTTCAAAACTTCGCCAGTCTTTCTGGATAGATGCCAGTTAAGCGAGATTCTGAAAGATATGATAGAAGGATGAATCTTTTTGACTTATTTTAATTGTTTATTCTATTCTCAATGAAAAAACTCACGAATGCAATTTTGACAAAAGTTTTAAATCCATCTCCCGAGTAGTGTACTGCCGTACCCTAATCCACAGTTGTAATCTAAGAGTCATCAGAAGACCAAACCCTCCCGCGCCAAAGCCATGGAGAATTCGCAGACCAACATAGATGAGAATGTAGTCCCAACGGAAAAGCCGTTCAGTCACCTCTCGTACAACGTCCTCCACTGACGCCTCGCGCAAGAGAAGTGGAACTGGCCGGATTGACATTAAGTGTTGTGATACGGTCAAACTAGCATTATTACCCGGTAGAGGAGTTAAGCTGTCCACTAGAGAGAACACATGTAGAAGTTAAATCGAAGTTTTTAGACACTTAATATAAAAATAATACGAAAATTGGTCTCGCGTAAAAAATAGAAATCTGCCAAAACAATTAAACAATTAAAAAAAGCCTCACCGATATTTTTGTAGTAAATTGGAGTAATGAGATTTGTGAAACGTTCAAGAATCAGTATACATATGCAACCAAGAACACGAAGCTGGAGAAGGTAACGGCCCTTAGGCCAGATGAATGGACCCAACTTTTTCACCTTGTAGAGCACTCCAGCCCAAGTACTTTGTCTATTATTGTTGTCGTGTTCATTGCCTCCTTGTTCAGCGATGTTGTCATAGGCGAGGTCATGATTGGGCAGTCCTGGACCTTTGATTCCAAGTCCGAAGATGGACATTGTTAGACACAGTCGTGTGATCCACATTAATAACTCCAAAATGTCGGAAGTGCTGGATAGGATGAACAAACGATTAAAACCTCAATTATTCTGAATTAACAACAGGAAACAATCATTAAAACCCACTTCTTCAGTCGCCACCAATAAGAATCATTGGAGAAGGAGATCAGCACCAAAAGTTCCGACAAGAATGACAATGTCCAAAAGGTCAAAAGAATCAATCCATGACCTCTCGAGGGAATACTGGGAAGAATTAAGGAGCACTCCTGTTGGAGAAGAATGAAAGACATTGGCCAGGCTAGCAGGCTAGTTATCAGTGTTAACAACATGTATCCATATACTGTGTGTGTATATAGATAGGTTGCTTGAAGTATAAAGCGTATAGTTGCAACCAGAGGAACACAGATCAACAGGGCCATCTGTAGACGTCCACCACAGGTATTACGCAGAAATTGTGGTTCAACAGGATTGCCAAAGCGCCTATAGAAGATTAGCTGTGTAATTCCAAATAAGAGTATAACTCCTGCACAAATAGCTGAAAACACAGTTTCCGAGAAGCAGGGAATGAGACCACCGTGCATCCAAGGATCCAAAAGGTGGACTCCTGGAGGACAGTACTCATCTATTTTAAACATCTGAAAAATAAATTACATAAAAGATAATAAAAATAAATAGGCTTTATTACAATTTGAAAACGCAAAGATTTACAAAATAGATAATGATTACAAGGGTTACAAAGAGAAGTACGAAATGTAAATGAGGAATAGTTTACATATAAGGTACAAAAATATCTAAATATATGATTCCTGTGTAATTGACAAACTCATTGAATGGGAACAGCAAAGAGATATGAACTAGGAATAAAATATTAAAAGCGATTCAGTCTTTATGTAATTTTCCAACTAAATAGTCCCTTTTCTTGTCTTCGGTGAGCACAGGCCTGATGAATCTGTCAATCCACGCTCTGAGGTTTCTCAGTTTATTGATCTACAGTTGGAATACTACAAGCCTCATCAGAGTTTCTATAGAAGAATTATGATAACTGCATATATAATTATATATTATGACACAACATTGCTGCATTCAATGTGCTACATACGTGATACATATGTTACAGGTAAATTTTTAGTAGTGATTTATTGGCGATGATGTTGCAGGGGATATAAATTTTTGGATATGCTCTTTACGGTTATAAATGACAATTTTCCATTTCTCCAGGAGCTGAATCTTACAGTTTAATGTTCTTGGAATAGAACGAAAGTGGGATTCAGGGGCTTGTGGCGGGTTATTTAGTATTATTCCTTCAGTACGTATAACTAGTCGAAGTTGGACTGTCATGTAGACATGAGTTATACAAAGAATACAAGTGGAACAATTTATTATAGTACTGTGAATTATATATATAGGAAGTTGTGAATGAGGTTTAGTTATTCGTACTGAAGGAATCAGTTAGTTATTGTACTGCATCGTGGTGAACATCACTCTACTTCGCAGTACAATAACTATTACTTACCCTTATGATTTCAGATTTTTTAGTTTGGTTTAGTGAAAGACCTGTGGATAGCTGGGTAGCTTGTAGTCGAGAAGTTTATCTAACGATTTTAGTGTCAGTTACAAGTTGGAAGAGTTACTTTTAGGTGACATAGCATCCGGGTATTTTCATGACATTTCTAGCTTATCTAAAGTCAATTGTTGAATTTAAACATTTTGTTAATACTGTTGTCATTACAGGTAAAGAGTGGTGAGTCATGCTCACATCGACTCATTTATGATGAACAGGATTAATCAATATGAAGCATACTCGATTATAATTAAAACAATGATGGGAGAGAATCATTAAATCGAGTAGGTTGGTGAGTCAGATGATGTAGGCATTTCACACAAACTGGACCAAATAACTATAAATATATCACAATTGGTAATGACTAAGGAGATTGCAGTAAACACACCCTACTTTTCAAAATTCCAATATTGATTGGTGACACAATCAAAAGAATGAAGTTATCAAGTCACTTAGACTGATTGTTTGATCTGTGTGAAACAATTATTATAAAGATATTATGTAAATTTTATGAATGAACAGCCCTTGAACACACCTCTTTCCTATAGTATTGTAGGTACCTAGAACAAAATTGGATGGATACACTTTTTCTCAGTGTTTTGGATTCATCAAAGTGGACCCAGGAATAAATACTGAAGTCTCCTTATTTTATTATTCAATGCTCAAACAACTTCAAGAATCTATTTTACATTAAATGTTTGAAATCAATCAAAAATTTAATAAGTAATTGTTTTATAAAGTTTCTTAATTAACACAAAAACTTTGAATGGAAATTTTTGAACCATTTCAACAGCTGTTATGAAATATTCTGTTATTTGGACAATTGCTAGTTGTGAAGTATCATGTAAATTAAAAGTTACTATGTAATATTCTGTACATAAAATATTGGCTTCTTATTTTATATATTATATCTTATTAAATAATTTTTTTGAATAAATAGAAACTTATGAATTAAATGATACATATATATTAGTAAAATTAACTAACTCTCAAGTACATTTAACAGTTATGTAAGAACTGAAGAATATTTTTTTTAAATTTGATAAAAAGACTATTTTTTGAGATTTTAATTATGTATTTTTGTTATGTTTCAATATAAACATATTTTTTTAAAGATTGTATCTTTATTCAGTTTATAGTTTAAGTAAACTTGTAAAATTTTAGACTGTTAACAAATAATTGAAGGCATTTGACAGAGAGTAAAGTATTTTTAATAAAATTTTCTAATTTTAATAAAAGAATATACATGTTATAATATACAGGGTTGGGCAAAAGTCATGCAACACTAAAATCGTTGTATGGTCGTCAGTATTCTATGTTCATATTTCAGCAGCAAGTCAATTATTCCTTCAATATGATTAATGCAAAATCAGAATGATGTATGATTTATGTAAGACAGGGCAACTTCACATATTGCCAGGATAGTTAGACAGTATGTATTTAAAAAAAGAATTTCCTAATCACTGGATTGATAGACTTGCATCTATTACATGGCAGCTAAATCAACCAATTTTATACCACTTAATTACTTTCTTTGGGGCCATTTAAAGTCAACTGTATGCAATACTTGGCCATGGACAATAGAAGAGTTGAAGCAACAAATAATTGATGAATAATCCAATCTGATTGCACATTCAGTTCTAAAAAATGTCACTAACAATTAGCCAATGTGTCTCTGCCATTGTATTGTTGCTGATGGCAACCACTTTGGGCCATTGACATGGTCAAATTTTTTGCACAAAAGCCTGACTATTACTTTAGTAACAATAATCTTATTGCTTGTAAATAAAAAATGTAAGTCAATAAAAATAAATTTTGTGTTAATAAAATTTTAATTTTAGTGTTGCATGACTTTAGCCCAACCCTGTAAACTTGTTATTTACATTTCAGTTAATAAATTGTTTATTATACTGAAAAATAAGAAAATAAAATTATTACTAAACTATTCAGTTAAAAATAAAAGAAAAGTACTCTAAAATTCTTTATTTAAATGTTTTCTAGAATATATTTTTAAATGCAAAAATTGGTACCCATCAGATTAGGCTCATTATTGCAATAAGATAGGACTTATAAAAAATGTTAACAAATAAAATGTGTTTGTTTTGACAGTGTTGCTGCCATTACCTTATAATGAAAATATTGAAAATTTTAGGTATATAAAAATGTGGTTATTTAAGTGGAAATGATTCAAAACAAATTTTAAAAAGAAGCAAAATAGGTTGATATTACATCCCCTATCCTTAAATATCATAAATAATTTTATCCAAAAATAACCTTAAAAATCCCAAGACTAGGAAAATATAAAAGCTTTATTTCAAAATTTGAATCAAGATTTTTGATAAAGTTTGCTTTTGTACTAATGTATCAACTTAAAATATATTTAATTAAGTGATAAATATTCTTGGGACATAACTTCTCAGATGGGAGAACAGAAGAGTAGGTGGTAGAACAGAACAGGTGCAGCAGGTATAGCATCTACTGGACCAATATTTTCATAATAATAAAAAAATTATTTTTCACTTTTTATATGATAAGAAAAAACAAAATTAAATTAATACTTATATTTTATTAGCATACTCTAAGAGGCTTATTTATTATATAATAAATATACACATAGTATAATAATTCTCTATTCTCTACAGCTATTATAATAATGGCCAATCTTAAATTTATTAGATTTTAATTAAATAATCACACTACATCCTTAAAGACATCAGCTTATTAAAACTTTAATAATTATAAAAATATGCTATGGAAATGTTCAATAATTATTTTACTTAAAATAATATACTTTTTCTTATCCCCCTCTTTTTATTATGACAATTTGTCACATTTTGTCAAACCATGTATAGTTTGTATTTTTTAAAAATGATTTATAAATCATAAATGTTAATAATAACTTGTAATATACTCAAAATGAGATTTTTTGTTATCTTTTAAAAAATAAAAAATAGAAAAAGTTTGAACTGTATTTGGTTAATTATTATAGGTTGCTTGCTCCTGTTATAATATTATGTTTTTGCTTAAAATATTTATTTTGCTTTTTCCACCTTGTAAAATACAATATTTATAAAATTAAAATGCATATAATATAAAAAAAGTAAGAATGAGTTATAATTTATTAATATAATTTTAAAATCAAATACATTAAATGCTTGATTGAATGCTAAGCTTAGGGAAATAAAAAATAGCCAGATAATCAAAAGATGACTTATAAGAGTAGTACTATAGCTGGAATTTTTTGTGACTTACTAATAGATAATTAAGAGGATTTTATATACTTTGGATATAGTTTGTAGTGAAGTTAAATCCATTTAAGACAAATTTGTCAAAAAATCAATGAAATTATCAATGCTTTACTCTATGTTTAAAATATATTTTTAAATAAAAATGATTATAACAAATAAAAAGCATAGTGTATATTATTAAAAAATAATGTATTATTTTACTATGGGCAACCACGTCTGTTGTTAGGCCACTATAAAATAATTGTTAAAGACAGAAAAAGACTAATCGCTGTTTGCCTGTTTACAAATATATATAATAGTTTTCAAATGACGCGTTATTTACACAAATATATTAAAAGAACGCGACATTTTTAGAGCCTATATATTCTCTTATTTAGAATCGTAATTTAGAATTTCAAAAATTAAGAAAAAAAATCAAACCCTCTTCTTGCAACGCATTCTGAACTTCAGATTTTCAGGTATCGCTGGTACGTATAACCTCGGACATATGTATGTGGTAGCTAAAGATAATTTAGTATAAATATATAAATGACTCATCAAAAGCAAGTAGTCGCTGGAGGATACCCGAAATGAAGAACGACGGAAATTTGCGCATAACATTTGGCGAATCGAATATCCTCGATACCTCCCACGGTGTCTACCTGGAATAACAATTGGTGAAGAACAGACCGCAAACAGTGCTATGCATGACCCAACGTTCTTGTCAATGTTAAAGGTCGGAGCCACATGACATTTTAAGTTTGGGGACCAAAAAAACAATGAGCTCTTCTTAATATTCTATAAAGTACATTAATATACATATATGAATCTTTGTGTACTCTTCTATATACTTTATAATATATTATTATATATAAAACTCTATATTATAACATATATGTTCTATAATCAACAAAACTATAATACGTTTTACACGTTGAATAAATAAATACAAATATATTGCTAACAAATTTCAAAAAATTCGTCATTAAAATCTATGATTCGACTGTTTCAATCGCCAGCTTTGACTGTGTATGGCTCTTCACAAAATCGCAAATTTAATACTTCACAATCTATACGACCGTCCCTGGTCATATACGTGGAAAAATATAAATCAATCTTTTGAAGTGTTTCCGTTGACCAGTAACTTTTTATGGTTGAATAAATTTCGTATTACACCCATGGCGACTGTGTGAGGACAAGAAAAATTTTCGTTAGAAGGTTTTTAAGAGGAATGAATTTTAGGGAAGTTTTTGGTGGTTTGAATGCGTTAACATTAAATTATTGTACTCTTTAACCTCATCAATAGTTATACGCAAGATCATCAAGTTATACAGCTTTCCAATAAAACGTTTCGATATAAATGCTTCATCATAATTAGTATTTACCCAGAAAAAAAGACTACTCTTGCGTCAGGCACCTTGGGCGACTCGTAAATTGTAGTGACACGTACATCTCAATCTATACAGACGCTTCGATCTGCGCCAATCCATTTTTAATTTCGTCTTCATCCTCGCATCAGATTCATCGCTAGAAATCTCTTCTTCATACTCATGAGGAGTAACTCGTACAGCTAATGATACACAATATATATCGAAAACAAGTTAATATTATCTTATGATATTAATATTCTACTTACTGAACTATAAGTCGAGCCATTTTTATAAATGTTCATAGTTAGCCATACCAGCTCAAGTGTAAGAACCGCAAATCTCAGCACAAATACTACAATCATCCCAGTCCACTTCAGAACCGCAAACCGTATGTCATAGCTGTCAAGTTATAAAATGATAAAGTTGAATTTCCATCTGCTTCTTCAGATATTGTAATCCCAAACACAAATATTATCCACCGATAATTCGAATAAAAAACTGTTTCCTGCTACCTGCAGCAAAAGTCTTCTTAGGGTGACCTATAAGTAGTATGAGTTGGGTATAATCTAGGCCACCACGAGTTATTTCGACAACCTATCTCGCAACCTGTCATAGTAAATTTTAATCCAATCAAAAATTTGATTTAGCACCTTACCATATGTATTATATTTTCGACCAATCTGATTAAAATAACTAAAATTTACGCTATATAACGAGTTGTGTGAGTTGTTCATTTCATTCTCCTTTCTTACGACCTCTCCGACGGTCGTTTCCTCGCCAGCAGCCTCTCTATTCAAGACAAGACTGTCTACAAGTTCTCAATCGCTCACGATCTACACGTTTTCAGTTTTAACGTCGCAAGGTGTACAAGTTTTCAATCTCACAAACTCTTTCTTAACCTTTCACGAGATGGCCAGCAATACAATTATTGAACCAACATGGCTCCCAATCATACCCGATATCTAAGTGGGACCAGTACGCATCATACAATCTCAGGAGAAGTCACTTAACTTCATAGATGTCAAATGCGCAGATGGATCCTTCATCGTCTTTAAGAGCCCAATTTTTACAAATGTAAACGGTCTTGTCAATGGACAGGTAATTGGATATCCCACAACACTCGAAATGGATGGAGATGAGTCAAGTGATCCCCTAGCTGGAAATATTCAGTTGATTGAGTTTTAAGCTCTCACCAAGTTGACAGGATACCTTTCCAATCCACAAAAGATTCTAAAACGACCCAAAACACGGTGAGATCCCTTTAATTTAAATCCGAGTCTTAAACCCACATTTAAGGGGCGTCATGATACCGGATTTGACTGGAACGGCAATCCTATGAAGATTAAAGACAAGGCTGGCGAACGCTACCAATTCCTACTCCGTTGCAACGGTATCTATACGAGTCAACATGGTTCAACCAAGCATGTGTCAAGTTTTATGTCAAAAAAATATTTATTCATGCAATAAACTGCTGAGTTATTAGGTTAAAAAAAAGTGTTTTCATCTTTTATCGTTAAAACCAAATCACATTTAATTTAAGCAGTAAGACTTGATAGTGCACTCCACAATGACTTTCTTTTACATACATCCCAGCAAACAAGAAACGTCATGCAACGTTGCATCAATGTTACCGAGCAATGTTTCAGTGACATTACTTATCGCAGTTATTGTAACGTTACAAAAATAGTAAATTGAAATGTTGCATTAGCGTTACATTGACAATAGTAAATAATAATAGCATCAACGTTTAAAAATAACATACCATAATTTTATTTTTGTGAATTAA
This sequence comes from Vannuccia rotundouncinata, assembly GCA_034780395.1. Taxonomy (NCBI): domain Eukaryota; kingdom Metazoa; phylum Platyhelminthes; order Proseriata; family Coelogynoporidae; genus Vannuccia; species Vannuccia rotundouncinata. The sequence goes on along the minus strand of JAUZNC010007206.1, from coordinate 19,171 downwards.
AAACACCAGGAATCTCTAATAATAATTTATTTGTACAATAAAATAAATGGAAAACAAAAGCTGATGATATATATAAAAAATAAAAATATGAAACACATTTATAAACGAAAATATGTTAATTAACCAATAAATGTAAATATTAGATAATATATTCAACGCCTAATTTATTTTTGATTAAATATTTATCAATTATAATAATGGTATTTTGCAATACACTCGTAAGCTTGTACATAGTATGTAGTTATACAAATACAAAATTGTATTACATAACATAAAATTAAGTAATATAAGTTAAAAATATGTAAAAAAGATTTTAGATAAAAAGTGTAATATATAAGGTACACAGCATATATAGTTTCAATGTTTTATAATGTTAGTGACACTGGCACGAGTAGAGAACAGCCAACATTTGTGTAAAGACAATTGCTTACTGAAATAACAAGAAATAACTTATCCTATTATTGTTCATTGCAGAAGACAATTACAATTCTTCTCATATGGTTGACGTATAGTAAAGGATATCTCTTTAACGATTTTGCTGGAATCATAGCTGTAACCTAGCTCGGGGCAGTTTTCGAAGATTTATAATAGGATATTCCATCGCTGAATTAAATGACGAACTAGATTCTTCTCCCTTGAATAGCTGCATTGGTAAACCAGCACTGACCATTGAAGATGAACACTTGCTCTGACAATACACAGGTTATACTTAATTATACTGATCCTTTGATAATCAGGGATTTCACACATTGAATCTTTTATCGGCAATGTGAGAAATTATGTTATACTGGGGAATAAAGTCGCATTTCCCCATATGCTCTTTCGTCATCGTTGAAATACTCTTGAAAGCTCCATTATGATATGTAAAATATGTAAAATTGTTTACCGGGTTAAGTCCGAGTCCATCACACGCTCCATAGCAATTGAAGTCGACTTTTCACAAATCGTTCCTACAGTTATATCGACAGAAAGCCTTCAGAGCCTTTTGAATCAATTAAGCAAGACGAATTTTCCCTGCAGTCAGGTAGGATGTAGGAAACTGATGACAGTGCAGCATAGTTACTTATTACCTAGGAAGATTATTGTTTATAGACTATATCGTATGAAAGTATAATACTTACAGTTATAACTGAATATATTTCTTTTTTATATACATTTTTATAATCGACATGATGCTGCAAAACTACTTGAAGTTGGTTTTTCCAATCCAAATTCTTAGTTTATTAGTTGGATAAGGTGGAGGTTGACTCACCGATATCGAGTGATGACTTTAATGAGTTTGAGATTTTCATCTGAAAACTTCTCTCAATCTTTCTAATGAGTGGAGTACTCCATTGAGGGATGACTTTAATTCGTGAAAAGTCGCGCCAAGTACAATAATTAAAATCTTAATAATTATAAAAAATACCACACAACACTTCGGGCATTTGGACCGTCTAAGGCTGGGATTGGGTCGTCTCGTTGAATGAGATGGGTAGGGACAGTATTGGGAGACGAGGTTTTGGCAACGTTCTCTACTTTTTTCGGAGCCGGGGAAAATCGTGTGATAAACTTTTGGACGTCTTCGAACTGTTGTGCGTTGTTTTCTAATGATTGGGGTTCAGCATCTTCGAAATCACTCATTAGACAGCTATGATAAGGAGTCGTGCCCTCAAATGCATAGTCATACCTTACATGGATGACAAAAAGATTTAGGCTCGCCACATACTATGTTGAACTGTGTAATTAATTCATGTAAATTGAATTACATCAGAGCATAATTTGATAACACCCAGCATCCATATATTTCATTTTCATAGGTTCACCAACCAAATTAAAGCCAGTTAAGCCTGTCGACCCATTTTTTTCCAAAAACATGTGTGAATTGTTTCGAAATGTTGGTCGGAGATTCGGGTTTGAGTTAAAGGCATCACGAAGCTTTTCGACCAGCCTAAAATTCAATCCACTGGATTTTGGAGTCCAGATGATCCAATGACTTCCATCGTAGTGTGATTTTCATAACTCCTGGTTGTTCATAAGTCCCTAAAAATTTGCGAATACTGGACTCATGAACATCAGGAAAAATCCTTTAACATATCGTAGATCGATAAAGTTAAAAGATTTTTCTTTCAACTTGATCATTTCACCTTCCTATCCGGCATAAGGAGAATTAAGACATGTTGCTTGAATTATAGTGTTGCTGGCTATTTTGTGAGAGGTTAATAGACTGAGAACTTGTAGACGTGAGAGACTGAGAACCGAAAACCGTGAGCGATTGAGAACAGCTGAAGACAGTGAGAGATTGAGAACTTGTATACCTTGACAGCTTGAGATCTTGTATTCCGTGACAGATTGAGAACTTGTAGACCGAATTACGTTAAGAAACTGTCTTGAATAGAGAGATGACCGCAGAGAGTTCGTAAGAAAGGAGAATGAAATCAACTCCTCACGCACCTACTTATATACAACGATACTCGATTCTTATTCGTCAAAATTTACTATGACAGAGTTCGGGGGAAGAGGGGTTTTTTCCCGGAGTAGATGTCACACTCTCCTACTACTCACGCGATACCATACAAGTTGGACAACTCGGACGACCGACATTTTCTAGAAATTCTAAATTTCTGACCACAGTCAAAGGATACTGTTAACGATAATCCCAATGCCTACATATTTCTGGACTTTCATCAGACAATTCCTGCCTACTTAAGAGTAATATGTCTTATTATACCGGGTAAGGAACCTCTAAATGCCTATTTTACACCTGCACAATCGCACAAACATGATACTGGGGGTCGCAAGGTGCCGGTGGCCGAGATATAGACAACCCATGCTATTATGTTTATTATCATTATATATTATCATGTCTTAAAATTTATATTAAACAAATAAATTATATCAATTTTGCTATCTTTATTTTATATTTGGCTATAGTTCATTGATAAAAATAACTCGAAGGGTAAAAATTTATATAACACCCATAAATTAATCCAATTTAGCTTGTAATAAAAGGGTTTGGAATGATGTTCTCCTATATGGGAAATTTCAAATTGATCTCAACGACTAACGAAAAAATGTTGCCTATTATGATTAATTTTCCCATTAAAAAATATCTGAATACTTTTAAAATTATATTTAGAACTTCAATTTCGAAATTATACTGACTTTGACTACCTATTGCTTTAAATATATATCTATATATTGTCAAAATTTATTTCTAACTATTGAAAAGAGATCTAAATATTTTTAAAATCACATTAAATTTAAAAAAAAGGAGATTAATATGAATAATAAATAAAATTATTTCTCTTTTTTCAAAATGCCCTATATCAAAATATGTAATAAAAGTTTCTTTTTATTTTGTTTAACGTTTAGCGATTTATAGGAGTATATTGAGTGAACTATAAATATTCACACATTCTGGCCTACACATACAAAATATAGTTGCAATCTATTTTTGTCAGAAACCCAGAGTGTCAGTAAATGAAATAAATGTTAACGGGATTTTGAAAACACAGAAAGTGAGTTGAATTATAAGTTTTACTAATATTTAAATATTAAAATTACCTCAATATGTCTAATGTTATATTTTAAAAACCTTTATTTACACAAATAAATTACTATTGTCAGTACAACGCATAATTTTAAAATGTATGTTATTTAAGTTATCTAGAGTTAATATGGTATACACTATTATAACGATTATCAAAATCAACAGAGGAGTAAACAAAACGATTTTGATAATTTTAGCCTGTCAATAATCTTGCCAGCCAAGTTGCTTTTATTATAACAATTTTCTTTGAATTCCAACGTTGTACTTCCGATCTATTGAAATAGGGGATCAGCCTATGATGTGTTTGGTATTATGAATCGATGACTCTCCCAACATAATGTAGAGTATTTGCATCTTCCATCAGTGAAACCAAATCACATTTAATTAATTTATATAAGAAGCAAGACTTGATAGTGCACTCCACAATGACTTTCTTTTACATACATAATAATAACGTCAACTGAAATAACATGTTTACTTCACAAAAATTAAACAAATATATATGTTTTGCAATTTTTCTAAATAGTATACATATATCACAAGGTAAGATATAACAAAACTTTTATTTTTAATATTATTTATGAACACAAAATATTTTCCTAATGACTACTGATTACAATATCAAATAATACGTGTGTTTTAAGTTTTCTATTTTTTGGCAATACAAGATTTGTTTTATATTATAATTGTAAATATAAATACTATCGTTTAATATAACTATTTATACATTTTAATTTATTCGGTAATTAGTTTAATCATATAATAAAATTAAATCATATATTAACTAGGTAGTACTGACGAATTTTATAAATATAATGATCAAATTCCCTCTTAAAAACTATACAAATTACCGAATAAATTGAAATCCATGAATCGAGGACGTTAACACTTTGAAAACTGGATATGCACATTTGTTAATCCCAATGTTTTCGTCATTACAATATAATCATTAGTTTAAAATGTTTGAACACGGACATTATAAATAATGTTTACTATTTGATAATATTCCAAAATACAAAAAACTGCGCATACGTATTGCATGTAAAATAGATCGCCTAATAATGGGTTAACATCTTTCAAACAGAATATAAACCTTTTTTTAAGATATATAACCATTTGTTATTATTTTTAACGCATTTTTAAAATGACCCTTTAGGATGAGTTTCCGAAATGCAAATCACTACATAGTTATCGATTAAATAGATCGTCTAATGTAGTTCTGTTACAATTAATACTGCATTAAAATAGCCTTTTGGAAACTAAAAATAGTTCAAATTTTTTAACCAATCCATTTTAATGGTAAATAGTAATATATTGATCATATTACTCTATGGTCTCATTAGAGTAGAAATGCAAATTTTATATTTTTATATAATATGATACATCTACCTTATAATTAATATCTAAAACTTGAATGTGAACACGACGTAAATTCGAAAATTTTAATAAATAAGTTTATAATCGATTAAAACTATGTTAGCATTATTTTTTTATGATTACCGTAACCTGGGATTACTTTGAATTCTACTTTTTTGTTGCTGTAAACTAGTGGTTGTTATTTTCATATTGGAATTTACGTGTTATATTATAAAGTTATTTTTAAATGTGTTAACAACAACAAACATTTTTATTTTTTAAAAAAATAACAATTTTATTAATTTTATTGCCAGGTAAACTTCTTATGAATATGTTATCCTATACACAACAAAACTATAGTTAGTGTTCCCTTAGTACTTTTCTTTTCTTTTACATTTCCGCTGGAATCAGCGAACAATAATGTTATTCGAATAACAGTATATTATTTCACATTTTGAACTCCCCAGAGAATACATGAAAATACAACAGGAGAATTTGGTATTGTAACGACTTTTATGTTTCGCATTCTGAGTGACAGTTTCATTTGAACATCGAGGCTGTCACCGTTTACTTTGCGCAATTTAGCAAAAAAATATTGTAAATTGATTTAAATCGTGTTTAGGGAAATCAAAAATATTCTTGACTACCTTCAATGATGCGTCTAAATGTACACGGCCTTCCTTCAAACAAGTTTTGAAAACATTTATTCCCTATCAATTTTCTTATTGTATTCGCAGCAATTCGCTTCTCGATATCTTTTAGAAGATGGACCTCTGTGACCTTTGAAATTGACATCTATTTTGAATGACATTATAATTTTTGCAGAATATCCTTTAATAATGTGGCAACCAATTTGCATAAAATCGTTCCAAGCAAACAGACCTTCATGAATGATCCATTCTTTTTCTTCGTAAAATGAATGTTGCTACTGGTTGGAGAAATATCCTTAAACTATAAATTCTTGCGTTGAATAAGTATATGATACTACACTTGCATGACGGGTTACATGCTGAGAACCTAGGGCTCAAAATGTGACGGAAATATCGAAAATCCAAATTATGACGCGGGTTACCACGGAACATTTTGAAAATCGTCACAAACGTCGCACTAGGCGTTTGAAAAAATCGATGCATTCTATGAAGACGCAAGCTGATTTGAATATCATTGATTTCAAACAGGTAGATTGTGCCTGTCTCTTCGATAATCAATGAAATTACCATATTTAGTTAATGATGAAACAATTTAAAAGGTGCCAAGTCAATGGTGACTTTTACTCACCGGCAACGCGAAATCAATGGCAGCAATGATACAGATACACTTTAAGTTTGAGATTGAGATTAAGATTTTTTAGCACAGTTTCTATTTTCAAAGATCCCGAATTACTGCAGACAAGAGACAGCCTCGATTGTCAAATGAAAAGTCATCCAGAATTGTAATCGTAAAATCTTTATATACATTCTTTTGTTGAATAACTATTGATTTTCACGTTTCGTAAAAATATGAATTAAATGTTAATTTTTTTCATTTAAAGTTAAATATATATTTATAATCTACTGCAATACACGGAATATATACCATTTATCGTCAGATAAAATAATTTTATCAATATCAAAATTTATTTCAATTTTCTAAGACCAAAATGTAATAGAATATATAAATATATTTATAATTATTCCATGGAAAAATATTTATGGATTAAATTTATAAATTCAACTTAATTATATAATATAACGGAAATATTTGTAATTTCAATTGTCTATTTTTGGATTTTACAGTTAGTCATATCGTTTTAAACTGTCAAGATTCTAAGTACTAGACTACGAGCATGAATATTATATGTTAAAAATGTGATCAAAATCTATACATTTTTTGGGGTTGAGAAAGAAGAATAAGAATTGGAATAATTCTTCCAAAACACCACTATTGGAAGAGCTATAACTTTCTAATTCTTAACGAGTTAACTGAAAATTTGGATACAATATTGGTGTATATGGAACATTATATATTATTATATATATATTATTCTATTATATATTATTATATATATTATATATATTAGTATATATTATTCATTGTAGGTTTCGTTATTATTTCTTACATATTTCTAGTGTAGACTTTTAAAACTACCCCATTTTCAAGCACCTATCCTATATAACCATAACCATAACTATATCCTACGCTTAGCTGAGAACTAACTGACTATTACCACAGGCCTAGATTGTCAAGACGTGATATTTTGTGGAAATTGACCTACATATTATTTTAAAAGTTTTGTTTTAAAGATGGAATTTAATCAATATTATATATTTCATTAAGGTTTGATCAATATCCTATATTAATCAAATTCCAATTATATTGTAAAAAACTTAATATTATTACGATATCAATGACACATTCCCTTTTCTTAAAAAAAAAGTAATAATTACCGTATATGTAATTGAAATCCATTAATGACACTCATTTATTTGATTTTTATTATAATATATAAATATATACCTCCTCTAACGCTATATTTCTCTATTAATAGAAGGGTCTAGATAAGTAATATATTGTTCAATTTTATAAATTGAACAATTTCTTTAAAAATTGGTTAAACCAATTTCATAAAGAATTAAATTTTAATTTGTTTACTTTATTCAAATTTTCTGAAAATATTAATTATTTATACAAAGATATAATGACAACAATTGTCAATGTAATTCCATAAACCATATAATGATTAATAGAAAATTATTACCAACATATTTCTGCTAAAAAGTGTTTAGGCTCGACATATAATGTGAAGAAAAAATTTCTTAATTTGTTATGAATGACAATGAATTTGAGTTAGGATATTGAGGATACCCCGTTTTGATATGTCACGACACTTATTAACATATATATAGTATATATATATATTCGGCTCAGTCAAATTTTCTTTTACATATATAGACATTTACTATTTATTCTGAAAATTTTATTATATCACTATTATATTATAGCACACTATTTCAAGCACTATATATGTAACGATATCATTTTGTTGTATTTTTCCTATATAGCCCCAAAAGGTAAATATAATATAATATTTATTGATTTTTAAATGTGTAATTTTGTCATTGTTTCTATAGTTTATAGCATACCTTTTCCATTTATTAATGTTATGCTTGAATCTGATTTTATACTTTTTTTTGTATTAATCTATCATTCTAAAATTTAAAATAACTATAAGCTGACTTCCATAAGTGTACTCGAAGGACGAATTATAGGTAACATGTTCAACAAATTACGAATGTTACCCGTGAGTAGATAACTCATTCACATGATCACGATGATACGCTAAGATAACACATTCAGGAATGCCAGAAAAATCTATTCCACTACGTCATAAAATAATTATCAATATTATAAATATAATTTATATCGAAAAAATATAATTGAAGAACATTGGATAATTCATTTGTTAAATACGAGGTAATATAATGTTAAAAATATTAATACGAAAGTGTAAACAAATACGTTTAATAAGTGAACACATTCTTTAGCGTGTTTTGTAAAATTAATGCTATTAGTATTTCCAAATTCTAGGAAAATTTATTTTTCTAACATTCTTTTGGATAGAGATCTGTTTTAAAATTATCAAAAAATATTTGACGGGGCTAGATAATAAATAGGAATACATGATTTATTAAGAATCACCCTATATACACATATTTATAGAACAAGGAATATGCTTATGGAATACTTTTATTGGGTACTTTGACACTCTACGTGGTGGGGTAGACACCAAAATAATTCGCGTAGGATGAATAGTTATCGAGATAATATTTATTAATCTTGTTTTTATAAATAATAGCTGACGTAAAACCAGTTTTGTGAAAAAGGCCCAATGATGGCAGAGTGGAATCAACCGAATTCGTAATTAGAACAATATTCTGATACAGATAGTGCAAAAAACTTTAGGGGACTCCAAAAACACCTTTTCGGTTCAACTGTAGGACCATATCTGGTGATACCTTTTAAAGTTCGTTTTATATTTCATGATTGATTTATGTTATGATTTATCATTGTTTTATATTTAGAAATTAAATTTAAAATAGTTGTTAAATTTAGCTGTGTCAAAAAAATTGTTTAATTTTTTAAAATATCTGTTTTTAAATATAGGTAAACATTATATATGTAGTTTTACTCTATATTGAAATTATAGACAAATGTTTGAAAGTATTTTTGAAAATTTCATAAGAAAATATACTTACATAATATTTTTTTTTTATTAATTTTTATTTAATTTAATTTTTTTATTGTATAGCATATATTTAAAAAATACCTCTTAAAATAATTAGGGAATTTTAGGGACTCATTAATTTATAAATGGCTTATTTTGTGTATTGTACATTAGGTGTTTTAAAAAATTATTTTCTAGACTTACATTCTATTCAAATTGAAAGTATTGTGCTATAGTATACATGTATATGCCATACTATACACATTTTTTATTGTGGCTAAAGTTTTGGTTGACAACAAAAATGTGGCCAGACACCGTGAGTGAATATATTTATTTTTAATAATTGGTATATATAGTTATCTTATCTTTAAATATAATAATACTACTATTTTTCAGTAAGTATACATTCTCATTAGGTTCATAAAATACAAATATTAATGAATTAACAAACTGATATAATATAAAAGGTTTGGTTGAATAACTGTGCTCTGATTAACTATTTTTACATCATATATTATGCCGTTATAAATTATAGGTCGTATTACTTCCTCTTTTCTTTCTCTTACTAGGCAGTCTCACTTCCGCGTTTCCATAGATACAACCGTAAACTAAAGTAAATAGTGATTTTGAGAAATCGTTAGTTTAATCACGATAATATTATATAAGTCATCGTCAAAGCATACCTTTCTATTTTTTTGTTAATGAAATGTTGTCAAATTTGAAGTGAACCTTATAATAAATGTAAAATTTTTAATGTTATAGTCTTTAAAGTAGACAGTGGATTGTTTATTGTGAAGTCATGACAACATTATTCGGGGAAATACTTTTAGTTAATATAAAAATGTATCTATACTTAAAAATTCAATTATGATTAACATTTATGAAATAAAAAACTTGTATAATAGGATCTTTATTAAAATAGATTTAATTATAAATATCCTAATAATACGTATCATTTAGTAGCATGAAACAAATTATATTGTTTATAAAATTGAATAATTAACTATAAGTTTGAATAAAATTGACCATTGTGTAAAATTTTGAGGAGTAGAAAATAAATTAATTTCAGTAAAAATACCGTCAAAATTCAGTAAGACTTTTAATTTGATTGACGTAGTGTGAAGTGGTAAAATTAACACTTATATTCTATGAATAGTGAAAGAAATACCCTCTTAACGTATACCTCGTCTAATGTAGTTAAATTTTATCTTTAATTAATTGTTCCTACTTTGGATCCACTCTATTACCTTTTATGTTACTACCGCTAATTAATACAAATGATTCGCATATTTATACTGTTTATATTATATTATAAATTCATGTTTTTTGTATCTATTTTCTACAATATTCCTTGATCCGTTTCTTGTCAATAAAGGCTTCTATTATAGTAATTACTAGATACTTATAATTATAAATACTAGATACGTAGTAGATACTAGTTTACTAGTTGTTAATTTTTACTTAAAATATTTTTTAATTATTTTATTAAAATTATTATTAAAATAGTTAAAATTTTACTAGTTGATATATTTAACATTTTTGGATGGTGTATAAAAATATATACAATATAATAAAATAAAATAATTTCGAGTAAAGCTGCAGAGGACAGATTTCCGAAGGATGCAGATATTAATTGATATTATTTACAGATATCATTATATGGTAAATATATCTTCAATATCTTATTAAATGAATAAAATTATTAAAAGTGAAAATCATAATTTATTCAAAACAAACATTTATATATTTCTATTTAATTTTTTTTTCTTTCTTATTCGTTAACTTTTTAATCTTCAATAGAATTTCTTCTAAAATTTAATGTTATTAAGGAAATTTCTAATTTGAATAAATTAAATGTTGAATTATATTAAAATCAAAGTAATATGAATATGTCCAGATACTGTTACAAAAAACATAATTTGAGAATTGAGCATTTACATTTATGAAATACGTAATTTACAAAAAAATAACAATTACAAATATTAATATTAATATTATTTAAATAAAATATTTGATAATTAATACAATTTACCAACAATAGTTAAATTATTAAAGCTATAAAGCAAAAATATTTTTCCATTTTATTTTGTTTTGTTTTATACGGATGTAGTTTAATGATTCCGCATATTTTATAGTATTATATGAAATTTGTCTTCGTAAAAGTACAAGTATTTATAAGTTTAAAGTATATGTATTAATTGTCCGTTCTAAATAATATTATTAAGGCAAAAAATTATAACATACAATTAATAAAAAATGTTAATAATGTAAACTAAAATAAAATTACTCTCTGCCAATAAAAACTAGAATACAAACCAAATTATGTCAAATTTAAAAAAATATATTTTATCGTTTTGTCGTCTTCTGTGATAAGATCCTTTTATGCTGGTTTAGGAGAACAATTTTTCTTAAAAAGAGTGCTATAATTTACCATATTAAATAGGCGAATTTAATGACACCATGCTATTTGAAGAACCCTTTACTCAATGACTGACATTTAGGTATCAGCGTATCAAAATATGTTGAGGATCAATTTAATTTTAGAATAGAGAATATGAAAGTATGCGAGAAATAGAAATATTTATTGAATTGAGATTACTGTGAATAAGATCTATAGCTAAGAATTTTTTACATCTACAGTGGTTTAATAATGTTATTTGTTGTAATGTTGACAACGCTGATAATAACAGTAAAATTGGTTTTCACTCAAACAACAATTTCAACTGGGATTACTTCTAGTATCACTACAATAATATCAGAAAAAACTACAACATTGCTCCCAACTACAGCTACACGACGTAAGTCAGAAAAATTATATACATTTTATCCGATGTTAACAAAAAACTTAAAAAATTGAACTCGTAATTTGGCTTTTTACATAGTGAGCCATAAGTTCTACCCGATTTTCTAAATGTTATCATTTTTTAAAAAAATAATTATACACAAGCGATAATAACACAAGCTATATTTTGAAACACATTATTTAAAAACACATGAATTTACAAGCATTTACAATCACTTACACCGGTAAGGCTCAAAATTGATGCACTCCCGAAATCTGGCAACAACGCTTCAGCAAACTTTCCAACAAAGTTCAATGTTGATTGTTGTGAACTCATCTATGATGTTTTGTTTCCACCCGACTATGATCCGCGGCTTCTCGGCATATTGAGAATGTTTCACGATCACACACAAAAAGAAGTATGGATGCGTCAGGTCAGGAGATCGAGCAGTCCTTTTAATCGAACCGCATCGTCCAATCCACCGACACGTAAAGTTAGTGTCCAACCATTTACGAAAAATCATGCCATAATATGGTGCAGCACTATCTTGTTGGAAGTAGCAGTCTCTGGACCAGAATTATTGATGCACCATTTGTAAATACGTTTTGAATTAACTGTTCCATCAAAAAATACCCAGCAACAGAAGATATGGCAGCCCATACGATGACGCTGGGTAAGTTACTTACTTTTCCATCACCACCATCGGATTCTCTGAAGACCAGTAGACAATTGTGGCGATCGATTTGGCCATTCAGCTTTAAAAACTTCATCTAGATGACCTCTATATGCAATCAACAAATGCATCCTCTTCGTCAATTTTCTCCCAGAACTCTTCAGTGAACTGTAACCTTCTGTCTGAATCTCCATCATGAGGTGCTTGTACCAGACGCGGGACATACGGCTTCAAGTTTCTCTTATGAACCAATCTTCTGACACTTGTTTGACTGATACCCAGTCCTTGATGAGTTGTCTAATGATGATTTGGGTAGTAATGGTTGAGGCTGCCGTCATTATCACTTTTGTATAATCTTTGCTTTTAAACGATTAGTTTAGTATTTGCAAAATAGAGCGGAACTTGTAGCTCAATTTAAATTAAATCTCCGTCGTCCATTTTGCAATTTTTGTATTTCAACAAAACAGAACTTGTGTGACTTTTATAAATAAAACAATATCGTTTTGAAAAACTAGGAAAAGTTTTATTAATAACGAATGACTACATAGTGGAATGTAGAGGAATATTTATACTATTTAGTATTTAGTGTAGCAAATATAGATAACGCGTCACTCACTTTAAAAATAACTCATAGCTACATATTTTGAATGATGTTTTGTTTGTAGAATAATAGTTTACTAACTGACACTAATGGTTCACAATTTTGTTCGAAATTTGTTTTAAATTGATTTATTTTTAAATATCTAAAAAAAATTTTTTATTATTTCCAAAATCTGTTGTGTGACTATTTTCATATTTTTAGTTTTATACCATTTTATACAATTTGAGTAGCCCAGGAGGTTGCTCTTTCGCCTATTTCTTTAATACTCATTTAAAGTTTTATTTAATCCAATTATGCATATATTATTATATTATTAGCGACCTAACTTCTTTTCCTAATGCAAAATAAATAAAATCATAAAATCATAAACACGTCTGGTTAAATGTAGCTGGTCTGTGATCAACGTAGTCATACAGTCGTAGTAATATACAATATCAAATATTGATATACACAGAGTTTGATAGCTAAAGATTCTTGTTCAACTCGGAGTTGCTACACAGCCCCCCTTCATCCAGCGAAACACTACCCGAAGTTATTCATTCAACAAAGTCCAAATATATTCCACGTGGGCGAGTCGAACGTCAAATTCGAAAATCTGGTGCTAGAGGTGATGGTGGGACAACTGGATAATGTCGAGGAGTAGGCGCTATACGACTGTGTGGTTGTGTCGGAACCATGTGGAAGGTCGGATCTTTGTGAGTTCGCTTGAGACGATGGATAGACACCGACGTCGATGATGAAAGTTATGGACGCAAAAAGGCCATCGTAGATCTTCTGCAGCGATCTCTTGTGATAATAGTGTCCTACGAAGACGAAATTGGCAGCATTCAAGGAATCCGGTCAATGGGTTGAAACTGGACCATACCGGAAAGTTGGAGTTGAACGAAGGCGGTCGACACTCTTGCGCAGATGACGAAAGAACTCGCCCACTGCCACGTAAGTCATGTAAAGGCGCGAGAACGTGGCGGGGGACCTTGAAGCGTGGAACGAGCTGTAGCCGCAAGTTCATGAGTCGGCGTCAGAGGCGATACATGACCAGTCGAACCTGGGCGAGGACGCTGTTGAAAACCTGGCGACGAAGCAATATCTGTCCCTGTGTCTTCAAAGAAACAGGACCAAATAGTTTTCCCGACATAACTGCGACTTTCTGCGGATCCAAGGTTCCTCACTCCAAAAATTTTCATCAGTCGCTGTGATGAATATCTTTCGCTTTTCACAATCTTTCAGTATTTAGTGCGTTTTGCCACCGAAAAATTCAATAATTGTTAAGCAATTTTAAAAACTGGTGTATTGTATTCCGACTTGTAAAACTTTACTTAGAGGATTTTTTGTATTACTAGGTGGAAGAGTGGCCATAAAGCTGTTCAACCCACCAGTCCAGAGAGAAGACAAACGCAATAATACTTCTGCATTATATTTATTTTCAGAAACAATTTTTTCGGCCCCAAACACGAATCCATCTACCAGGACATTGGCTGAAGGACTTCCAATAAACACCAGGGTTGGAGCTCAAATTCGCGTCACTAAAGATGGCAAAAACAATGATATGTCTTGGAATCTACAAGCAGGCGCGTGTTTCAATGACTTCATACTTGAAGAATACACCGACCCCAAATTTGACGATAGGGTCAATCTCAGAACCAAAATTGTTCTAGATTATGAGAACACTCCATTGTATTCATGCAAAATTGTGTGCGTATTTTTCTTTTTTTGTATATATTATACTGTTTTATATAATTAAGTTAGATAATTAAAGTATGTTATGTGTTTGTTATGTGTGGATGTCTACATGAATAATTAACTGCTTAGAAAATTATCAAATTGTCCTTTTTAAAAAAACTGTTTTATATATAATAACATATTTATTCCAAATATAGATGAATATATATATATATATAAATATATTTAAATATTTGTAATATCTAGTTTGCAAAACAAGATTTTGAAAAACTATATCGTCTGATTAATGAAGATCCCGTTATTTTTTCATGAGAATGATAATTAAATTTAATTTTAGTTTAAACAATTTCCAGTTATTATTACCACAAATGAATTTATCATATAATTATGATCCGTTTAAATTGATTGAAATATCAAAACTATCGAATAGACTCTTTTTTAGACCTCAGAAAACACAATAATCTGTTGTAAATAAATATAATGAATTTCTATCGTTATTATATTTATCCCGTTCTATTAAATTTTAACAGAAAAAATCTGAATTTGTTCTTATATAATCGTGCAAATCTGCTATTATAATTTTTCTAAAAATAATTAAAAATTGTTAGTGAATATTGTATAGTGTACAATAATACTTTAGTGCCAAGGAAGCAGGAGTAGCCAACGCTGTAACAGCTGAGATTACTGTTGTTGTCGAGGATGTTTACGATGTGGCGCCAGTGTTTAACTCCTCTGCCTACGCCTGCAGTGTAAACGAGGAGGTCGCAGCAGGATCATCTTGTGACGCATCAATTGGTTTTTCCGATGTTGAGACAGGACATACACCTCCAGACGTTCTAACCTGTTCATTGACCGGTAATTAACCTTATTTTCATGTAATATGATACTTTTAAATAATGTTCATATTCACACAAATCAATCGAAAAGTTTCTCCATCTCAACAGTTTACTAATTTATAATTAGACAATCTCCGATTAATTTTGAATAAAAAAATCCAAGTTGTACCAAATTGAAATATACAAGGAAATAATCATTGTTTACAAACTCTGTTATATGCATTTCTGACAAACTATAGTATAAATTAGAGTTTTATTTGGATATATAGAACGTTATATTAATTTTTATAACTCCAGGTCCAACCGAGTCCAATCCATAATAATGTTGCTCATACTTTTAACAGTCTTAAAGCGTTTCTTAACAGCTAGAAATTGAAAATGCAATGTGATAAAATTCTACAGGTAATTGTATATTAAGTGTAATGTTCGCATAGTTGCAAGTGCAAATTTCACGATTTGGATTCTACCTTTAGATATTCAATTTAGAGCTTGTTTGCGAAGTAGATATCATCGTCGAGGTGTTCACACGCTTTGTAGTAACTTAGGTTGCTCTGCTGCATCATACTATTTCTCTTGTTTCCAACGTCTGCATTCGTCAGATGGACATTTATTTTGAATGGATTATCCCACCTTAGGGAGTGTTAGACTAACTAAACCGACAAACCTTTGTGGACACAATAATACCCTGCTAGCTGGAGCAGTTCAATTTTTTGTTTCGGGGTCTGATTATGTGAAATTTTGAATATGTACTTTAGAAACGTTTGCTTAATTAAAAACAATTTTTTCAGATAAAAGATAACTATATATATTTAATAAGTGGCAAAAACTAGTTAATCTGATTTTCTGGACTGTATTTTTTCAAATCTCACTTCATTCTTATTAACAGGCCCATACTCTCATTTATTTGACATTGATTCTAACAATTGTAAGATCAGTGTTCGAAGCGTTCTTGATCGGGATCAAATTCCATTCTCAATACCAACATCAACCTTCTCTGGACTAGGGTTAAAGGTATGCTCAACTTTGATTTTTATAATTAAATTCACTTTATAATTATATTGTAAATTGTATATGTATTATAATTTTGTGATGTTAACTCTATAATAACCCAGTACGTGGTTTTTGGTATTGATAAATTCATAGAATTAGTCTAAATATTGTTATATTTTCAAGGTGGTCCAAAAGTTTTTAACTATTTTAATAAAATATATATGTATAAGTATAGGAAATTTTAATATGTACAACTTTGATAAATATAATATAATATACCTGATTTAACAAGCAGTGTGTATAGGGCTTTCTTTATTATAATTTTCTTGAAACAAGCGTCTAATTGGTTCCCATATTATCACTATAGACTTACTAAATATTTTTTTCTTCTATTGAGAATTCCAGAATGACGATTAATAAAATTAAAACTGCTAAAATATGTAAAGCGATCGAATAGTTAAAAATGTTCATAAATGGTTTAAATTTCATATATATTAAGCCATTTGAAATCATAAAGAAATTCATATAGATGTGTATATATTATTATTAATGTCTAAATACAATTAATTGTTACCATTAAAATTACTTTAAACGTGTTTATTATTTTTAATTTTTTAAATTATTTTTATAATTTTTAATTTATATTTTTGGACCACCCTGTAATATAGAGAAATAAAATAAAATTTATATCTGATTTTAATCAGTTTTATATATAATTTTGGTAAAATATTACTGCTAATAATATCTATCCTCCTAAAGCATCATTATATTGCAACCTGTTATATGTAGGAAAAAGTTGATTAGACATAAAACACTCGAATTTATACAGTGAAAAAATATGTATTCGTTTCAGATTAACTTTTCACCCCTTAAATGAATTGTTGTGATGCGTGAATGTAAAATGTATTACGTTTCAATAAATATTAATTATTTCATTATTATAGATTGATTTTTTAAATGAATTCAGAAATTCGAGTCACAATTGCGTCATTGATAAATAACGAATATTTCTGGTATCAATTGTAACATAATCAATAACGTAACTATAGGATACTTTGTAGATACCATTTATTATTTGTTGAAATATTTTAGTTGATCGATAAAGGAGGGAATACTGGTACCGCTAGTCTCTCGATCAGTATCTCCGACATCAATGACAATTCTCCAGTGTGCGGAACAACATCTACTTATTTGGGGACAATTAATGAAGCTGATCCAATTGGTATTCAGATTTGTTAATAAATCAAATCACCGTGTATTCGAACTATTTTATCCATAAAAAATAATATATTATATTACTGTAATAATATTTTTAAGTACGATAAATGTATTGTATGAAAACTGGAATCAGTAATATACCTATAATAAAATAAATGAATTTAATGTAAGAATAACTGCACACGATATATACGACAAAACTTATAGTTGGTATTGGTACAATTTTAATACCACAATAATTTTTTTCGTAAATGTTACTTTTTCTAGGAACAGTAGCGACATCATTTACTTGTTCTGATGCAGATGAGGGCGTTAACTCCAACTTTATTTGCATTCTTTCCCAGCCAGGCTTCAACGTTATCAAATCAGCCCAACGTAAGACCAAATCTATAAACTGAAAAATAAAAATAGTAAATTTATTATTCCATTAAAAATAGAAAGTTGTAGTCATAAATTAAATTTATAAACTAACCACAAATAATTATTTATTAGAACAATACATGGTAATGCAAAAAAATCAAAAACCATATTCTTGTAATATCATAAAATATTATATATTGATGATTTATCATAATAAAATATTTAAAACACCCCAAAAATTATAACAAATGTTCCCCATGTCCCAATCATTGTTGATGCAGAACTCACACCTTCGTCTGAATTATTGATAAGCATCCGAACCTTCTGCCGAGAGATGTTTTTATCTCTTCCTCGATTTTCTGAGCCACTGCCGACCGAGACAATTTGTTTGATTGTTATGCATAAAAGCGATCTCATAATGGTGAAAAATCTCAGATCTGGAGATCGTGGGTTCGTGTACAGAATTCGAGTAGTGTGGTGGGGATCTTGTTGTTTCTCAATAGTTTTCATGTGGCCAGAAATGTAATTGTGTTTGTTGACAGACCCATTTAAGTTGACCACTGCTAGAAAATGAAATTCTATCCCAAATATTACCTTCTTGTTTTCTGGATGATTCACAAAACTGAAGTCTGCAGTCTGAATCATCTTCTGAGAGTTTGTGTAGGCTTGTGATTTATAAGGATGGTACTTTTTCTTCTGGAGACGCCTTCTTTTGAAAGCTGCCTTGTTGACTCGGACACCTTTTTTGAGGTTTTTTCAAAATTGTACTAAAACTATAAGGCTGATAAATCTGAAACCCCTCATAAGCCGCACTCTATATGTTGTGCATAAAAAGTAAAAACAACAAATGCCTTCCATTTTCGGTCAGGTCTCCACGAAAGGAGACATGACACCTGTTTTATTTGTCAAAAAAGGGGTAACTCGGACATAAGTGACAC